>JAECMU010162493.1:5882-17495 GCA_016106625.1 Dracogyra subfuscus | reverse complement strand
TTTAAAGTTTTATTTCATGTTTTTAGTCATAAATATCCTTGGAACAATTAGTTAATTTGCAAATATCATTTGACTTTATTCAGCTTGAGAATCAGTTAATTTAGTGAGCATTTGTTTGTCTTTGGGTAGTTGCAAGAAACAAGTTTGACATACAGTTTCAAACAGGCACGTTGCCAGACAATTCACAGGTTCATTTTTAAAACTGCTATACCAATGCAAATTATAACTGTATGCGCTGTAGGGCCAGTTATCTACATACAGCATCTGGAATAATGTATTGCACGATATTATCATTGTAAAATGAATGTGTGGGATTTTATCCAGATTTCTAAGTTGCATACAGTGTCTAGATTAATTTTATCGCCCGAAATTGATATTGTAAACTAAATGCCTTTGTTTTTATTCCATATTTTTCAGTTAACATGCAGATTATATTAACTAATTAGATACATTTAATAATCAAAAGTAAAGCTGTAATAGCACTTTCTGGAAAGAACCTCGACCTACAGATAAAACAAAATAACGTTTTCAGTTTCAACCCCAACTAGCTTTCAAAATAACACCCTAAAGGTCAAAATGCCACGAGTACCTACCTTTACAATACACTATACTCTATATAGGTCAATTATTCGTAGTTACATTACCTCGCCATAAACCTTACCCTGTACAGATATCAATAAGCTTGGGTACCATTAATGTTTTAAAATACGTTTTAGACACTTATAAAGACATTGTTTTTAGATAAATTAATGGTACACCATGGTATGTCCTTGGTATGATACATCCAAACGACTCTGGCGACTAATGGAAACATTTAACGGATTTCCTATCTAATGTAATCATATCTATGAAGGGTGAACCTTTTGTAGCATAGTTGTACAAAATCCTCTTAAAAACGTAATGTTCCCAAAGTGTACCCTAAATGGCCGTAAATGACCCTTTAAAGGTCATTTTTGCATGGGTACCTACCCTCACCATACACTGCACCCATTCTTACCATAAACTATACTCTGTTCAGGTTTCAGAAAACATTGGCGGCCTTTCTAACAAACCATGTCCTAAAATATATGTGTAACCGTTTTCTAAATATCTCCCCATTTCTTTAAAATATGGATCTGCCCCTGAAATTTCAACCCGGAAACAACCCTACTAGATGTATAATGGATATACCTATAAACCTGAGTCATACTATGAACATGACTGGACCTTAGCGGTAGCCCGGGGTGTTTTGATCAATTTAATCAATATTATTTGGAACCATTTAAAACTTAATGTTCCCAAATGCTACCCTAAATGACCGTAAATGACCCTTTAAAGGTAATTTTTTGCATGGGTACCTATCCTCACCATACATCGTACCCATCCTAACCATAAACTATACTATGTACAGGTTTCGGAAAGCATTGGCAGCCTTTCTAACAAACCAAATAAATAAATAAATGAATAAATGTTTAACGACTCCCCAGCACGAAAAATACATCGGCTATTGGGTGTCACACTGTGTTCTAACAAACCATGTCCTAAAATATATATGTAACCTTTTTTCTAAACCTCTCCCCATTTCTTTAACTTATGGATCTGCACCTGAAATGTCAACCCGGAAACACCCCTACTAGATGAATAATGGATATACCTATAAACCAACGTCATAATAAGAATATTATTGATCAATATTATTTGGAAAGAATTCAAAGAAACCAATGGTTTGTGTCATTTACAGCATACTATGTATTCAGAAACAATGACGATCATTTGAAATTGAACACGTGGGTCAAATTGACATATTATGAAAGTCCAGCAAACCACAATGGAAAGTTTGGATATGAAGCATCACGAAAAAACATTTGTGTATAGTTTAATCTCCCCTATAAGTGGCATTTGGTGTCAAACCCTAATTGACTTTGGGATTCCATTAAAACTATGCAAATTCCCAATTAGCGTACATGTTTAAACAGGACAGAAATCTACAGAGATGTGAAATATACACATATTTTTACAGTGTTCAAACCTTTCTGACTCTCCGAAATATATAAACCTGGATCCTGGATTATAAGTAATATTTATCCATATTGGTTATAAAATTGTAGGTGTATTCTTTAAAAAGCTGTCCCATTTACTACAATGTGGTATTGCAAAATCTGTGTTATGAAATTATTGTGTTTTACTCGTTTGACGGAATGGAGAATAACTGTCTTACGAAACGATACAAAAGTTCAATAATTCCACAGAAGTTAAAACCAGTATGACAGCAACTGAACTAGTAAAAATCAATAATAATATAGTGTTGTTGTTGTTGTTGTTGTTGTTGTTGTATTTATAACAACAAATAACTATCTCTGTATGTGCGGTATTCAGTCGTATAAGATGTGTAATGCACATTATTGCTTAATATCAACAAGTATATTATTATTTATCCTATGACTTACCTATGATATCCATGTCATAAACTCATGTGACAATTTACTTTAACCGGGTTAATAATAGCATGCAAATCTCTAAGGTATCTAGGTTACGTGTTGCGGTAAATGAGTCCTTTGCTTACACGCCAACAAGACCCGTGTACCTGAGCATAAGATTTCAAAGATTTGTTTAAAATGCATGACGTCAAACTAATCTGTGCTAATCGTTGTGTCGTCATATTATCGATGGCGGCGACTTTAGTACTGTGACTTACTAAAAAAAGTAATTATAATGTTATTTTAGAAGTGTTACAGGATACATAGAATTCGCTACTCGTGGGTTTTTTTAGTATGTAAAATATCAACATCGTCTAGTTAAATTGTTATTTGTCTCGGCAGAGCCTCGACAAATACCGATTGACATAGACTGGGTTGATATATTAAAAAATACTCGTGACGAATCCTCTATATTTCATTAATAAAACAGTTAAATGTGACGGCTGTTAGATATAATATGTGTGTGTGTCTGTGTTTATGTATGTACATGTATGTGTGTATGTATGTATGTATGTATGTATGTATGTATGTATGTATATATATATACATACATACATACATTTTTAATACAAAATAAAACACCATTGTCAAAGTGGCTACACAACAATATGTGTTTGCAATATGGAGTCAAGAAACTATCATAATAAATTAATTTCAAGATTAGAACTAAATAATGAAAAGGTAATTACAAACCAAAAACAAATTTTAATTGAGACTAAACAGTTTAATGAAAATTTATATTCTGCACCATATGATAAAAAAGACAATGATATTATAAAGAAACTAACTAATTATAATTTCAGAAAGTTAAGTAATGAAGAAGCACAATCTCTAGAAGGGGAAACAAATTATACAGCAATTCTATATTATGTAAAAAGGTATGAAAAAATGACAAACGCCCTGATTCAGATGGATTCACTACATAATTGTTCTTCTTTTTTTTCGGGACAAACTTAGGACACTACATAGTCCTATCAATAAATTATAGCTATTTTATTAAAGAAATATCCAATACCAAAAACCTTGGTACTATAACATATATAAGTAAACGTATACGTTTCTCAAAAATTGGACACCAATATCGTTATTAAACTGTATATATAAAGTGGCTACTGGTTGTATTGCGAACAGAACTTAAACAGTGCTAGATATATTAATAGACAAAAATCAATGTGTTTTTGTTTTCTTTTTATTAAAAACAGATAAATTGGACAAAAAATTCTTATTGTATATGATGTAATGAAGTACACGGAAATACATGAAATACTTGGGATTTTTTTAGTACCTGTAGATTTTGAAAAACACATTTGACTCATTATCTTGGACTTTTATTAATAAATCATTAAATATATTTAATTTTAAATGATCTATGAAATGTGGGATAGAACAGTTTTGCAACTATTCAATGTCCAGAGTCCTACAGAATGGCTTTTATGCAGACGCATTTCAGCTACACAGTGGATGCAGACAAGGAAACCCTCTGTCACCCTATATTTTTATAATATGTGTTGAATTTTTAAATATTTTAGTGAGAAATAACAAAGGTATTAAAGGTATCACCATTGATGGCACCGAATATTTAGTTTCACAATGTGCTGATAATAACACTTTCATTCTTGATATACTTTCTGAGTCTCTGAACAATACAATGAGGGTACTTGATTATTACGCTCTAATTTCAGACCTACAAATTAGCTATATTAAGCTAAAAGTCATTTGGATACGAAGTAAACAATATTCTAAAGATGTCTATCACCATACTCACTGGAAGTTAGAATGGGGTTAAAATTTAAATGATACAATAGAATATAATTTTGATTTTAAAATCAAGCAGATTAAGAATCTGATTAAAATTTAGTCATTCAGGAAGCTTACAGTGTTAGGTAGGGTAACAATTCTTAAACCATTAATAATACCCAAAATAAATTACCTCCTAATATCATTACCAAATCCACTAAAACTAAATGAAATTATTATTAATCAAGTGCAATCGGTCAAGTTTCTAGGAGTAATCGTTGACCACAATCTTAGTTTTGGAGAAAACATAGCTGAGGTGACCGGCAATTATAAAATGTATATTAATTTACTTAAGAGTATTGTCGTGCACACCATGGGCGCTGATAGAAAAACACTGCTGATGATCTTTGAGGCCTTTATTGTGCCACCCAATTTCATTTGAGAAAGCTTGCTAGCATGTACGGAAGGGCCCTCAAAAATATAGTTGGATGTACCATCTGCACACCATATGAGAGCATCTTAGCTGAACTGGGTGTTACGCCTTGGCCCTCAGGAGGATCAGACAGGGACTAACAAATTATGCTAAACATAAACACTAAAGGTTTTAAACAAAAGACATATTTTACCAAAGTCACAAACAAAATATGCATCCAAAGGTTTAATGTTGGATTATCATGTGTGGGAACAGTTTTATCCGTTACCTTTCAAATATATGAAAGATGCAACCTTGTTATTGGTTGAATATCGATTGCTTCACAGAATTTTAGCTACAAAATCTTTCTTACGTATGATCCTCTATGTAGATTCGATAAACTGTAAACATGCTCCTGAAACATTACAACATTTGTTTTATGATTATCATAAAGTTAACATTATATGGGAAGATTGACAAGAATGGCTATTTGAACAACTGAAAATGAAAAGTTTGCTAAATAAGCATATAGTACGTTTGACATGATGCATGATGACATAAACCAAGTGTGTGTAGTTAATTGGCTAATAATTAATGTATCTAATGTACGAAACTACTATGCAACACAAATGTCATATTGACAGACATATTTACTTCAAAAACTGCGAGTATGACAAATGTTATGAACGTTGGGAAAGTGGTTTCACCTTTTTAATGATGATACATACAATTATATATTGTATATGTGTATGCCTTTGTCTTTATCTACAAAATGACATAGCTTGTTTGGAATTATTATTTTTTTTTAAACATATCTTTGTTATATCTCTTTTCAAATATCATACATTTTCTTTCATACTTTATCTGTCTTTTCTCTGTTAGTTACCAAATATCATTATTATTATATTAAATACCCAAGACAAATCAGATTTAAAGTTCACGTTGGGATTTTGCGAATCTCTGCTTGAATTAATTTCTGTTTCTCCTCTTACCCTATCATTCTCTTCTCTCTGTGTGTGGTTTTTTTTTTGTTTTTTTTTTGTTTTGTTTTTTTTTTATATATATATATTTTTTTAAATTATTATTATTATTCCAGTTTTATCCTCAGATTACAATTTGGAAACTAATTGTATGAGGAAGCCTATATAGATTCATATTTGCAGACAGAAACTCTTAAACATCACATACAGTATATATTTTTATAATTTTGTATTTTATACTATTTGTATATACCTTTAATGTAATACTGTAAGACAATGATTCAAGACTCCCCAACCTTGACACTCCCTATGATCTGGGGGTAATACAAATGTGTCGAAACTATTTTAAAAAATGTTGGACACGTATTAACACACATAATGTTTTCTTAGTTGATTGGTCTATGCTGTTAGCTGCTTCAAAATGATAATGGGCATGGTTCATTACTGTAAATAGTTCTCTAAAACTACTGATTAAATAGATTTTTCCATCTAGAACCACAGAACTGACCAATTATGTAGTCCAAAAGAAAATGAAGTTATCACTTGTTTTCCGTGGGTTGTCGTTTTTGCTCCAACCTAGCATATCAATAGGCCTAATAGTGTACACTTTTACTGTGAATTATTCAACAGAGAAAAATATTAGAATCCCATTTTGTTCCGTTAATGCAACTTGAAATATATTTAGTTAAATAGTTGATTACGTCATTTATGCTGTTTTACAAGTCAGGTTGATCAAAGAGAAGCACCTTATCGAAAATTACTGCTCATGTTTACACTGAACATAAAGGAGATGGTTAACAGCTGACGTCACTTCGCTCCAAGCTAGCTGTCCCGGACATTTCGAAAAGAAAACAAATGACTGGTCTCAGTTAGCAGGAAAAATCACGTGGTTTATTTCACTAGCACTAAAGTTAGGCGTTTTTTATTTGGTAAAGTATCAGTATGTGTTGGTGGTCCGTGTACGCATTTTTTCAACACATAAGGCTCATGTTTTAGTTTACTCTCTCTTTAAAGCAAGCCATAACGACAGACATACATCAACCAGTTGGACCATTACACCTTTAAGACGAGCGAATATGTTGGACATGCACACAAAAAAGTTGGCATATTACCACATGATCCTGTCTTGTCTTCACTCTTCTGAATAAGTCGATCCACTTCGTCATTTTGTCGTCTGGAAAACATTTTACGTTATTGCTCGTGAAATAATGGTTGCTGCAAAACATAGCCTGCTAACTAAACTGAACTTTTTCAACTCAGCCGATACATCTGACTTATTGTCTGTATAAAGAACACAGTTTTGGTTTTTGTGATTAGTATCGTTACATGGAATTTAAGACGGACGTAAGCGCCGATTGCCTGTCAAAATAGTTCTGTTTTAGATATTGAATTTTCTGTTCAGCTGTTTCAATTGCCTATGGTAAGTGATTTAGTAGTACACAACCGTATATCCAATGCATATACAAATGCATTATATACTTTTAGTACTTCATTATTTAACAATGATCACCATTTATCTCCTGATTCAGCCTTCGTCAATAGCCATTGAGCAATCTGAACAACAAAACCGTTATGTGTGATCAAGACCGTATCTCGACAGCATGTAGAGCGCAAACTGGTCGTTCATACCATGAATCCAGCGCTTCGTCCTGTGGACATCATTTATTGGCAATGCATCATATCTGCACAGCTCAAAGTACAACACAAAGTTTCACTCTTGAAAATATGTTAATTAATCATTATGGTTCAAAGGTAACATACCTTATGCAAATTGCTTATGCTATTATTATTAGTATTATATTTATTATTATTATCTGTGTATGTTTTGGTCCGGTTTTTATTTTATTTTATGTATTTATTTATTTTTTATTTATTTTTTATTATTTTTGTTCGCTCTCCACCCCAACGTCCCAGTCCTTGCATCTCCAACCGCGACAGGTATTTTTCTCTTGCCACTATCCACGCTATACAACAGTGATTACCCATCAGGTTTTTTTTTTTTTTTTTTTTTTTTAATTATTATTATTATTATTTTTATTTTTTTGCATTTTTTTTTTTATTTGTAATGCACCTATTACATTCACATCCTAGGATTGTGTATAAGTGCGCAATTGTCATGTCCGAGTGGATGTTCGTGGAGATGAAACTACCTCACTCTCGAATATTGAGTGATAATTTTTCAAGTGACATTCAGTATTTTCAGGTCAGATCGCTTTGATAACCCCCTCCATTACACCCTCATCCATAAACGTCATCCTATAAGCCAAGAAAGAGGACGGATGCCGAACAGAAATGAACACAGCATGCGGAAATACACTAGTTATCAGTGTATTAGTCAAGGAAGTTTCCAGCAGGCAAGTTGGCTTGGAAAATGGCTCTTAGGAAGTATGTGGTTTAGTCCTGTAAACAGATAGTTTGACTATAGTTTTCCCCAAGACTCAAATGCAGGGTCATTTACTTACGTGTAATTTGTCTGTGTCATTCATAGCGTTGTTTATTTGCTTGTATTTATATACACATGTACGTGGTGGTGTATATTCATGCATACTATCAGGTGCTATAACTTGGGTAATGTCACAACAACAATGAAGACCAACCCCACCCTCACCCCCAGACAAAACACACACAGAGGAAACAAACAAATAACAAATAAAACAATGAATAAAAACAAAGCTAGTTTATTGTTTATTTTGTGCAATATATATAAAATATATAAAATCAAACCTGTCTTAAGCAGTCACACAAGGGAGTAGATAAAAGTGTCCACTTAAGACAGGTGGCCGCTGATGACAAGTTGTCACAGTCTTCAAAACAGTTGGTGTTGCTTCTTATGTCACTGCCTGTACTGCTAATTAACGGATGTGTGTTTTACTGTTGACCATAAAACAACTTTTGACATGTCACCTCCTTCAGAAAAAAATAGAACTGGAATGTATTAAATTAACCATTCTCGAGAAGTTTGTTTTCTTTTTACACTTAAGTTAATTATTCAATTCCTACTTCCTGTGATGCATTATCATTGTAAGTGAATCTACATACGTCAAGGGTAGCTTGTTCAGAGGCAATTAGATACATTCCAGAGTCGTACGCAGATGAGATGTCGGAACTGAATGGGTACTTGAGTTCCTGAAGATCGGTCATTTGCAGCACTGTATCACTGTTGTTACAATATCTATTTATGTAATAACAAACATGTCCTATGGCCGCTCAGTGCAGGTATTTTAGCAATCTCTGATCAGAATTAGCTGGCCGGTGGCCGCGTTAGACAGGTATCCACTTATTGCAGTTCCTTTAGAAATCGTTTTGGACGGAACAGGTACGTAGCTGCTTAAGGCAGGTGATCGCTCATTACAGGTGGCCGCTAGCACACCTTTGACTGTATACTAGTATGTACAGGGCATATTCATATGACTTTAACCTAGCAGTTGGCAGGTAATGCAAACTTAATGTGTGCGTATGGGTGTGCGTATGGGTGTAGGTGCTTCCGTACGGGCATCTATGTGCCCATATGGTGCTTATATATAAATATTTGAATGAAACGTTTAGGGTGATAGACATATACTTTATTGCTATTTTTATTATTGGAAGCTACAATTTTTTGGTGGTGTTTTGTTTATTTCCTTTATATACTCAGTTTCGTTTATTTATCTATCTTATTAATATTATTGCCACTAGTATTACTATTACTATGAGTATTAATTACTTTATTTCCGTTATAAAACATCCTTATATTAAAATGTGGTGGTAGCCTATTACAAAACATAGGGTCTGTCTTGAATACAGAAATTAACAGGAAAGATACTTTGGGGAGAGGGAGTTGGTTTTTGTTGATGTATAATTTAGATTTGAAAATGGATCTTCACACATATTATAGAAACATGACTGAAGTACTTGAATATCATGTTGTATCTATTTTATGCAAATATCACATAAATAAATATTATAGTGGGGGATAAAATTTCAATTGGAAGTGTAAATTGAAGGGCTTGTCTTCTGACTGTCAAGCGGTGAGACATCTTTGTCCATTGTAGGAATATTTACGATATTACATTCATTACTGACAGCCATTGCAAAAAAAAACGAAAAAAAAGGTTTCGAACCTTATTGGTGAAATATAGTGGCGTGGTACCAATCATTTGTCTCATACACTTACTTAGTCCCCCACCCCACACACTTCCAACGTTAAACTAACTATGGTGTTAGTCAGTTATCGAGTTCGAAACTAGTAATTATTAGCTCTAAATCAAAGCCATTCATTGATGTGCGTGATAGTTATATCTAGTTTATTTTACCGTCTTAAGTGTGAGAACATCAGTCCACAAAACAGGTCAAACTGTGAGTAAACAAATGCATTTAACATTAACATTATGTTTTACATTTTCTTGGAATATACAATACAGCACATTCAGTTTTTTCTGGATCCTAGAAATCTATAACAGAGTGTTCATACAATAATAATATTGTAAAGTGTGTAAAAAATATGAAACTGTATACACCACCCTTTCACTAGCGTAATGAATATTTCATGATAAACTGTGTATAAAATGAACATTAGTCAATGGAGATACTGACTAAAGATGATAGCACGTTTTATAACAGAACCAAATTGTATTTCCAGTTTACTGTTACACAAAACAATGGTCGTTTGCTGCAGCTCACATTGATGTCTGTAAAACTATATATTTTGAGCTTTGTTACAATTATTATAATGATTTTAATCAATACTATATGTATATGAGTGTCTTACTGTGGGCACTGTCGGTAAATTCTGACTGTACACCACTTTTTAATGGAGTTTACTCATCTTAAGGAAATTTTAATATATATTTTTGTTCAAACAAAATGTGATGGAATCCTTTCGACTTCATATGGACATTTTATTCTAAATTTTAATTTGACTTATCAGGTATATATTTATTTTTGCACAGCTCTTTACACTGTGTTTTAATTTAATTGCTGAATTTGTATATTGATGTTGATCACCACTTAACGTTTGTATTTACCATAGTTTGATACCCATTAGCTGATGTAGTTTTCATGGACGGGTGTCCTTAGACATCTATTATACTCTTAGCAGTAGCCCAGGGTGTTTTGGCTACTGATATTTCATTCGCACTACCAGTTGTCTAAACCTGATAAGCAGCCAAGCTACTAAATGTTTCGCATGCACAGTCACTCCACAATCCACGACACATTTAATTAATCGGTGTCTGAAATTCCACCTTTTATGTGCACGCTCATTGCTGCCGAAGTATTAATTAGCTCAAGATCTGTATTAACAATATTTGCTCAGGCCTCTGGGTTTTCGACTGAGATATAAAGAGAGGTATCGTCAGCAAAAACTCGTATGTTTTATGTAATGCCATTTACTATATCATTGAACAAGATTGGATCAAGCGCAGAACACCAGAAGGAATTTGTTTAACACTCGAAGAATGGCCATGGCCATGTATTACTACACAATGTGTGTATTAGATCCTTGCTCCAGACCCTATCAAATGTTTTACTTATATCACAGAATAATGCTCTGACCTTTTTCCCTCCATCCATTTCCTAGCAACTGAAGTGGTAAAAATCAATAAGTTGGTTCACTGTTGAATCACCATGAATGAAACCAGATTGGAATTGTGTTGAGTTTATTATTTTTAAAGAAGTTAAAAATACGTGTGAAGATACTTTTTTTCAAAACGTTTTGAAATATTAATTGTAAGAGAAATTGACCTATAATTAGAAAGATCATATATGCTTCCTTGTTTGTGAATGGGGCTAATATTTGTAAATTTCCAAGAGGACGGAAACAGAGACTGTTCCAAAGATAAATTGAAGAGACGAGCAAGAGGATAAGATATTTCAATAGCGAGTAATTTAAATAATCTGTTGCTAAGTAAATCCAGGGCTGAAGATTTGGATACGTCTAGTGATATCAGTTTTGAGTTAAATATATCTCGTCCTGGACGTCTCGAAAAGGAAAGAAAATGTCTGGCCCCATTTAGCAGGAACAATCACAGTTTTTTTTTTTTTTTTTTTT
>JAECMU010162489.1:3903-17093 GCA_016106625.1 Dracogyra subfuscus | reverse complement strand
GCTATCAGGATCTGAGCTGAACTCAAACAACATGTCAACGTGTGCAAGTGCTTCCTCGTCACCTTTGATGTAAGTGTCAACATTAGTGAGACAGGTATGGAAGATAACCTCCGTCACGTTGGTTTGAGTTCTCTCCTCCTGGTTAGCCGACACCACCTGCTGCCAGTAAAAATACTGGTACAAGGTTGGTTTGATCTGGTAAAATAAAACTCGCCTAACTCCAGACAATTTAGTAGGAACTGGCGACGCGTTAGACTTAGCGCATCGCCTAGCTCTGAGTTGGTGGGTTTTTGTTGGCTAACGGTTCAAACTGGTTACTAGTTTCAACCTCGGGGTTGACTGTCTCTACGTCACTACCTTCGTCAGAACTGATTTCCAACGCCAAGTCGGTGGTCCCCTTCCGCTTGGACGCAGTTCGTAGGGTGTTACGGAGCTACGACTTGTCGACGGATCTCAGTGCTAGCTTAATCGCTAGCGCTTGTATTTTAGTTTGGGGTTGGTTGGAACGAATTCCACGTCGTCATCAATGACGTCAGTAATCTTACCAACGGGACATGCCTCCTAAGCGGCCGCCCGTGGTTTGATAGTCGTGGTTATGGTCCTAGCGATAGGGATGGTTAGGGGAAGGGGGTGGGGGGTGGGGGGGGGGTGGGGTGGTAGGGGACCTGGGTGCGTCCGTTATGTCCGTGCTAAGTGTGGCCGCGCTATCAGTAATCTCGGGTTTTGGGTGGCTAAGCCCGCTAACCATGAGTTGAGGTGATATTGACTGCCATTTTAATCGGGTGTTAATCAAAGAAGGGCTGTGCTATTAGAGTAAGATAGTTGTTCGGAGTGAATGGGCAGATTATTGTCTATCAGAAAGTGTAACACATTAAACTATATGTACTCGAAATATAGCAGAAAACTACAGGTATAATATAAATGTCTATTCTGCAAAAAAAAAAAATGGAAGTACGCAAAAATTCAATGGAAAATGCTGACATAACAAAATAACTTACCTGAATCCAAAGTCCGAGAACTGCTCCTAAGTGTATATCCACCGTTATTAAAGCCGATTGAAATTTAGAGAAAGGCGGTTTACAAAATCTTGAGATTCAAAATGGCGGACAAAAAAGAAGTTACACGTTTCGAAGAAAAACACCACTGGTATGGATACGAACCAAATAAACATTGTATACTATTTCTTAAATAGTAGCAGTAATTATGACATAGAATATTTCAATATTTTCCTTGAAAACGATCACTGAGCCGCTAGTCTGCGGTCCGTCAAATAACCGCGAAGTCCCGTGATGGAGATTTCGTCATCAAGCAACAACATTAATACTTACTAAACGACCACATGTTGTTACACTGTGTTTTAATACTAGTTTTAACATTATTCATTATAGATTTCCTTTTCCTCCAAATGAACGGCGGTAGTTTAGTCGGTAGAGTGTTCGAGTCAGTTGTTTGGTTCACAGGATCGAACCACCTAGCCGGAATTCGCTGTCCAGCCTATGGAAAACGGCACGTAGAACATCGGCTGCGATTAATGGAACATGTAGCGGGTTTCCTCTTGAATCTAAGTGTAGAGATTACGAAATTATTATTATTATTATTATTATTATTATTATTATTATTATTATTATTATTATTGGGTGGGGCGTACATGTAACATAATGGTAAAGCGGTCAACCGATGAGTGATCGGTCTAAGATCGATTCACGGTGGTGAACCTATTAAACAATATCTCGTTCTGATCAGCATACTACGACTTGTCTGTGGGATGTTAATAGAACATATCATTCCCTAATATAGGGATAATGTTTCCTTAGACTGTATGTATACATTACCAAATGTCTGACATCAGTTAGCCGATGATTAATAAATTAATGTGTCCCAGTGGTGTCGTCAAATAAAACAATGTTTACAATTTTACTTTTTGTTTAGTTTCTGTTTTCTTTTTTTGTCACGAGCGGGACGTAGCCCAGTGCTACGGCGCTCGCTTGATTGGATATAAACAGGAACATAAACTGAAATGTTAGTTTAATTATGTAGTGCTACACTGACAAGAAGCTTATGACGAACCAATTTAAAACTTATTAGCCGGTGTTTATCGGAAATGAGTCATGCGTTGACGCACGTACAACATAGCCTCTACAGTTTATTGAATTCGCTCATTGAGTTCCAATACCGGTCATTATGTCGAATTTTATCTAGTTAAAACATTTTTAAATGACTCATTTACTGCAAATAGTTTTCAATTTATTACAGAAAATATTGAATATCCTTCAGTTAGCTAAAGTTGATATGCTGATTAATGTAAACAAGTTCTAATTTTCTTATTAAATGGATAAAAGCTATTACCAACGAGTTACAAGATGTTATGATTCGATGTTCGATTTGAAATGCATCGTGCTCGCCATTGTAACTGGCTCTTAAACTACAACAGGCACATCAAATCCAATGCGATTGGTTCATCGTCTACATAAAATAAACTACAATAACATGCGCATCAAATGCAATATGATTGGTTCATCGATTACAATGTAAGCAACTGGAAATCCGGGCACACTCCAGATATCTGGTCCTACAAGACGGATTTAAAAGTGAGTATAGACTTTTGTATGTGAGTGATATGCAGTACATGCATTTCAGTTGGGGATCTAAATTTATTATGTACGTAGAAATTAAATATGCAATAGAGAATACACTGTTAACTGTCGATTCTTGAAACATAGCGCACTGGCCCATACGTAATGGAGAATACATAGTAAACTATGACGCTCGTGGGCTATTTTCCAAGAATTGCTGGTGTGTTCAGCCAGTCTACATTGCTATTACTAGAATCAGATTTATAAGGCTTAAAGTACATGTGAATTTGATGACGCACATACTTGGCTTCGTGGGCGAATGCGTTGTGCCTGTTTAAGTTAGAATTGCATTGTTTCTCAAGTGTTGATTCTTGAAAAAAAATATCTACATCCTAAACAATAGTGTGTCGTCACACGTATGGATTAGTAGATATATAGAAACCATAAAAGTGACATCCAGCGAAGAGTCGTATTTTCACTGTATTTTATCTACAATGAAATTATAGAAATCGTATTTACTTTTTTTTTTTATGAAAGTGCATGATTAAGTTTTGCCTCGTTTCTTCGTATTTAAGTTTGAAGATCACCAATGCATCTGATCATAATATAATTTGAAAAAAGAGAGTAATTTAAACAAATGTGCATATAAACATGAGATATGAAGAGTAATTAGGATAAATATTGAGAGAGGAAACCTGCTGTCGCAGCAAGGGATCTTTTATATGAACCATGAAAATGTTGTACATGAATGTTCGATTTGTGGTTTGGCACCTGCTGAAAAGAGTTGTCCTTCTCACCGTTGACTGATGTATGCCTAGGCTATAACATAAAATGAACAAATACATAAATAAGTGAGTTAACGAATTAATGAAAATAGTTTATATAATTTGTATACATCTTGCAATTTGTTTCAATAAAAATAAAATTAATCTACTTGTTTCAGTTACGAAAAATATATTCCGCTAAAAGGGTAGCTACAATACTGTGCATGGCCCGTTCAACCATCCGGTGCGTTTAATATTATTGATCATGGCAATTTAGTGAACATTTAATTTGCTTACCTTAGGCTAGTTGTTTGACAAGACGTTGTTTATGTTCTCTGGCATGGCCACCCCCAATAACAAAATATAAATTAGTTTCTATATTTCCATTTTTGATTATTTTCCCCACATAACCTTCCCATTTTTGGATAAGTTGTAGACGCGTTTCCACGAACAACAGCCATGTATGATGTAATCAAAGATCGTGCTTACGTTTATTTAAAGTTGAAAAGAAATAGGAAGTACAATCCCAATGGGAGGGATTTTGATGGGGGACGGCTTTCGATGCGTTACACTGAAACACTGAAGAAAATGCATGGCGATGTGGCAAACATAAATAGACTGAAATAAATATGTAGTAATAATTACATAAAAACAACTTCCTCACCGAGTAGTTACCGTAGACATATTGACAGTGTTGACAACTTGTAGATATTTTACAGCGACGTTAACGCACCCAACCAATTGGACACTTCGATGTTTCACGCTATTTAATGTGATCTTCAGAATATATTGTCGTTCAAATTTAAATTCTTCATGTGTTTCCACATTATAAAAAGTGTAACATTGCTTTGGTCGATCAAGAAATAACCAGTGTTGTTGACATAGACATATTAACTTGTTTCTGAGTCGCACCAAACCAGCTCGGCCATTTTCCTTTCAGATTTATCCGGCGGATAGGCGTTTATACGCAGACAATGTAGAGAATAGCGTTATTCGCGTTTAGCCTATTCAGGGAGCTCTATCCAGCCGTCATGCATACACAATTTCCCCACTTATCAGGCGGATAGGCACTATTCCCGGATAGTGGACTTATTCGCCCTTCATGCATGCGGCTCCTGGACATCCAATAGCCGATGACAAATAGATTAATGTGGTCTAATGTGGTCAAACTTTATTAACGACAAAATATTAATTTCCTTTATTCTGTTAGATGTTGCACTATGTAACTTTATTCAATACCTGATGAATAGTTTTACCTTTGTTTTCTACCAAGTAAATAAATAAAACCCCACATAAAATACGATTATTTGGCCCACGAGTTGAGAATATTGACAAAATTATCAGGCTTCTTTTAAATTTGTAATTATAAAGATACGTGCGATTTTACTAATACGAACAATTAATGTCTTAGTAGGGCTATGTCCAGAAAGTCTTATTTACTTTAACTTTATTTCAATTCAATCAGGTCGTCAAACGACAGCATATGAGGACATAGTTTACAATTGTTATTTACAGTGACAAGAGGACAACAGGAGTTCTTCATAGAATATATACAGACATAATTCAAAATAGCTATAAACATATTAAAAAGAAGACACATTGTGACAGGACATTTAAATAAAGCTTCTTTTTTAATAAGTCAGTACTTTTAAAAGTATAAAATAATAATTAAGATATCTATGGTTTACTAAATTTACTTGTAATTTCAGAGATTAATTTTGACAATTTCGGATATACGGAAATGGATAATCTAAACAAAATAATCTAAGCAATAACTTCGTTAATGACACGAAATGGTTATAATAGTGACAAATACGCTGTAGTGTTTAAAAACTAGGATATGTCGCTTTAAGATACTTCCACGTTCCGACTTACAACAACGATCTGTATTAAAATGATCGCGATGCACGACGAGACAACTATTAAGAGACTTCCACGTTCCGACTTACAACAACGACCTGTATTAAAACGATCGCGATGCACGACATGGTAACTATTAAGAGACTTCCGTCCACGTTCCGACTTGCAACAACGATCTCTTTTAAAAAGATTGCAATGCACAACAGGGCAACTGTTAACAGGGACAAGTACTTCATATACTGCACGAGAAATGAAACACGAATATTAAGTGAATTGTAACTTCAATTTTATTTAACAAGTATTCAGTTCAGATTCTGTTTTTATATAGTATACAATTACTAATGTATCGTCATATTTAATTAGTTCCTTGTTCTATATAATTAATAATAATTAGTATACCTTCCAATTAATATCGCTAATGTATCGTCATTTTAATTAGTTTCTTGTTTTATATAGTTAATGATAATTAATATACCGTCCAATTAATATTGCTAATGTATCGTCATTTTAATTAGTTCCTTGTTCTATATATCTAATAATTAGTATTATACCATCAAATTAATATCGCTAATGTATCGTCATATTTAATTAGTTCCTTGTTCTATATAGCTAATACGTATTATTATACGTCAAATTAATATCGCTAATGTATCGTCATATTTAATTAGTTCCTTGTTCTATATAGCTAATACGTATTAGTATACGTCAAATTAATATCGCTAATGTATTGTCATATTTAATTAGTTCTTTGTTGTATATAGCTAATACGTATTATTATACCGTCAAATTAATGTCGCTAATGTATCGTCATATTTAATTAGTTCCTTGTTATATATAGCTAATAATTATTATTTTACCGTCAAATTCATGTCGCTAATGTATCGCCATGTTAATGAATGTCCTTTTAGGACATACCTGGGCCTCGTTTTACCAAATGATCTTAGCGCTAAGATCACCTAAAGTGTTTTACGAAGTGTTCTTAGCGCTAAGATAACTTTAAGTGTATAAGGTAGCTATGCGCTAAGATCGCTTCGTAAAAGAGGGATCAGGTGTCTGCTGCAGAAAATAATGGTAGTAAGGTTAATTGTAGTGACTTAAGGTAAGGTTTATAACTGACACTGCAAACTTTACAGCTGCTCCACAAACTAATTGTAGTAAGATTAATTGTAATGACTTAAGGTGAGTTTTACAGCTGACACTGTAAACTTTGCAGCCGCTCCACAAAATAAGTGTAGTAAGGCTAGTTGTAGTGATTTAAGATGAGTTTTACAACTGACACTGTAAACTTTACAGCCGCTCCACAAAATAATCGCAGTAAGATTAATTGCAATGATTTAAGGGGAGTTTTATAACTGGCACTGTAAACTTTGCAGCCTCTCCACAAAATAATTGTAGTAAGGTTAATTGTAGTGACTTAAGGTGAGTTTTACAACTGGCAGTGTAAACTTTACCGCCGTTCGACAAAGCAGCCTTACGATAGTCGTAAGTGCCTCTTTAATGACTGATATCTTATTTACGAAAAAGTGCGAATTATGTATATAATATATTGGTTAAAGACTTTTCGGAATATCTTCGTGTATGCATTGTTATCAAACATCTATGAAGTAACTTTGTCAGTTTATTTACTAAACGATAATTGCCGCATGCACAAGACAAGACAGCTATCTCCCTTATTTCCGTGTGAACATCGTATGACCTAGACTGTTTTTCATCGAACGAAGAGTTTCACAGAACGTATTTCGTATATATTTGATTCGCGATCTATTTTGAAATAGAAACATTTGTATTATATAATAATGCTTTTTTTTTTTTTTTTTTTTTTTTTTTTTTTTTTTTTTTTTTTTTTTTACGATCCCCCTCCAAACCTCCCCTAAAGTTCTCTTGACATTCCACATCATGTCACTGTTGGACCTTAAATGGATTTGTTTTAATACACCACTGCTTCCAATAATTTGCGCAGTAATTTACAATCATAGTAAGCCACGCCGCATCGTGGAACTGGCTTGTGGTCGTAGACAAAGGTTAAGGTCGCGATGGTAAGTATTTACGACGATAGTAAGGTACGCCGCGTCGTGGAACGGGTTTTCGATCGTAGAAAACAAGTTAAGGTCGTGATGGTAAGTATTTACGACCACAGTAAGCTAGCCGCGTCGTGAAACGGGCTTTCGATTGTAGACAAAAGTTAAGGTCGCGATGGTAAGTATTTACGACCACAGTAAGCTAGCTGCATCGTGAAACGGGCTTGCGATCGTAGCAAACAAGTTAAGTTCGCGATAGTAAGTATTTACGACGACAGTAAGCTACGCCGCGTCGTGGAACGGGATTGCGATCGTAGAAAACAAGTTAAGGTCGTAATGGTAAGTATTTACGACGATAGTAGTGCTGATTTCGCTTCGTGGAACGGGCCCTGATTTACTGTCATGCTACTAAACGTGCCGTCATATTAAAGGGACATTCCTGAGTTTGCTGCACTTTTTTAAGATTGTATCGATTAACGAAGACTTTTTAAGGATCATTTTTTTTTGCATAAAATATTAGTGACTGTATTTTAAACGTGTTTCTAATCGTCCTCACATTTCCACATCGTCTATTTACTGTTACACTGTTATGTGTCTTTCTAACATCGCCGATTTACTGTCATTTTCCTTTATGCCTTTCCAACATGGTCGGTTTACTGTCATTCTGCTTTATGTCTTTCCTATGTCGCTAATTTGCTATGAAACTAATGTATCTCTTTGCCACATTGCCAATTTACTGTGAAACTAATTTATTTATTTCTAAAATCGACCTTTACGTCTTTCCAACAGAAACGAAAATGTGTTCTGTAATATTTGTATGGTACCAAACGTCATAACCACCAAGCGAGAGAAAGCTAATCACAAACACACATTATGCTTCAATTTCATGATGATGACGATTATGATAATTATGATACTTTACTTTGCAGACAACCAATGACAATGATGCGAAATTCAACACAGCAACCGCTTACTCTGAACGAAACATCCATCTTTATGGAGACTACTATCGGCCTTGACGACTTTAATGATGGAAACTCTTCTGATAACAGAGGAAATGAACCGCCTGACGATGGGTGGCCGTATTTTGACCTTTATGTACCCAGCTACTGGGCAGTTATATTGGTCATAGTTGTACTCGGAATCGCTGGAAATATTCTCCTGTATATTATGATGAGTGACACTAAACTGAGCTTCTTATCTTATTCCGTTTTTTTTTTTAAAATGGTTGGCTGTCTCCGACAGTTTTTTGTTAGCCACGAGGTTTATCATGGAAACAGAGAGAGTGTTTTCGCTTCGGTCACTTTCGGTAATCAACGAGGCCCTCTGTAAAATGCTAATCACCTTCAGAATGCTTGTGATGATTCTTTCACCGTGGCTGGTGACTGGACTCGCTCTTGACAGATACGTGTGTGTCTGCTGGCCACTGAAGAGAGAGGTACTCTGTACCCGGATGAAGGCAAGAATCGTCTGCTCCGTAATGCTTGGTGTGTCGATCATGTTAATGATCCCCGTTTTTATTGAATTGCATCTAGTGGAAGGACGCTGTACCCCAACCAAGGAAGTCTATTACTATTTCATCTTCATTAGACTCTTGCTAATGTCTGGCTTGCCGTGCCTGTTCATCCTCGTGCTAAACATTCTTATAATCATTCAGCTGAAACGAAGCCATACTTTCCGAAAGACCTTTACAAGGTCAGGGAATGATACAGGCAGTCACCCGCAAACTAACGTCACACGTCCGCTAGTGTTGATTTGCGTAATGGCTTTTGTTACGCTGATGCCAGCGGCGGTATTAGCTGCATTTATAAACGCGTTAGTAGTATTGGACATTGAAAAAAAACCCTCTCATATTAAGTCGGAAAATATGGCCTCTGGTTATCATTGTTTACTTCTTAAATTTCGGTCAGAACTTTTACATCCTGATTGGAAGTTCATCAAACTATCGGAAGATCATTAGAAGACTGGTTTGCTGCAAAATAAAAGAGAATCAAGAGAGAAGAAACAAGACGATAGAGGACATCCAGTGTTACAGCAGTAGATCAGAATCTTCTTTACCACAGGCAACAGTTTTATCTAGTACCATGGTTTCAACATTACCAGACAGTCCATCTGATATCTAGAACTGTGTACCGTCAGCTATTCCATCTGATATCTAAAACTGTGTATTGTCAGCCAATCCATCTGATATCTAGAACTGAGTACTGTCAGCCAGTCCATCTGATATCTAGAACTGCGTATCGTCAGCTATTCCATCTGATATTTAGAATTGAATATTGTCAACTTGTCCATATGATATCTAGAACTGTGTATTGTCAGCTTGTCCATCTGATATCGAGAACTGACTATTGCCATCCAGGCCATCTGATATCAAGAACTGAGTACTGTCAGCCAGTCCATCTGATATCTAGAACTGCGTATCGTCAGCTATTCCATCTGATATTTAGAACTGAATATTGTCAACTTGTCCATCTGATATCTAGAACTGTGTATTCTCAGCCAGTCCATCTGATATCTAGAACTGTGTATCGTCAGCCAGTCCATCTGATGTCTAGAACTGTGTATCGTCAGCCAGTCCATCTGATGTCTAGAACTGTGTATCGTCAGCCAGTCCATCTGATATCTAGAACTGTGTATTCTCAGCCAGTCCATCTGATATCTAGAACTGTGTATCGTCAGCCAGTCCATCTGATATCTAGAAGTGCGTATCGTCAGCCAGTCCATCTGATATATATAACTGTATGCCAGACCATCTGATATCTAGAACTGAGTATTACCAGCCAGTCCATCTGATATCTAGAACTGAGTATTACCAGCCAGTCCATTTGATATCTAGAACTGTGTATCGTCAGCCAGTCCATCTGACATCTAGAACTATGTATTGCCAGCTAGTCCATCTGATATCTAGAACTGAATAATGCTAGTCAGTCCATTTGTTATCTAGAACTGTGTATATTCATCCAGTCCATCTGATATCTAGAACTGCGTATTGTCAGTCAGTCCATTTCGTATCTAGAACTGTGCATTTTCAGCCAGACCATCTGGTGTCTAGAACTGAGTATTACAAGCCAGTCCATTTGATATCTAGAATTGTGTATCGTCAGCCAGTCCATCTGATATCTAGAACTGTGTATTGTCAGCCAGTCCATCCAATATCTCGAACTGTGTACTGTCAGCCAGTCCATCTGATATCTCGAACAATGTATTGTCAGCCAGTCCATCTGATATCTAGAACTGAGTATTGTCAGCTAGTCCATCTGATATTTAGAACTGTGTATTGCCAGTCAGTCCATCTGATATCTAGATATGTGCATTGTCAGCTAGTCCCTCTGATATCTAGAACTGTGTATCATCAGCCTGTCAATCTGATGTCTAGAACTCTGTATAGTCAGCTAGTCCATCTGATATCTAGAACTGAGTATTGTCAGCTAGTCCATCTGATATCTAGAACTGTGTATCGTCAGCTATTGCATCTGATCTCGAGAACTGAGTATTGCCAGCCAGACCATATGATATTAGAATTGAGTATTGTCAGCTAGTCCATCTTATAAATATAACTCTGTATTGTATGCTGGTCAGTGTGCTATCTCGAACATATTAAGTCCAGGTTCTCTATATGTAATTTTGAACTAAGCACTGTAAGCTAGTGTACTAAAGTAGTGTCACAAATAGAATAAACAATATGTTCGTCGATTATTTCTTTCATATCAAACTGACAAGTAAATAGTTTGTAAATATCTATTTAATGATAGTTTACTTAATTTAGCATTTACTTGTTTTGGCTCTCATTGACGTACAAGGTGGTGTTTACTCTTTGAATTAAAAGAAAGACTAAACAGCTGCTTTGTACACTTTGATAGAACCGACTATAACACATGTTGGTCAACGTGTGTCAATTGCATTGCCGTTACACTATGTGAAGGACCCTTTCTGATGACCATCGTTTACCCTTATTCATCTCCAAAGCTAACTATTTGTAGACATTTATAAGTAACTTTGGAGCATCACTGTCAAGTACTATTCTGAGTTTGTGATCTATTATACCGGTATTAAAGGTCCTATCCCAAAGCTGCATAGTGACAGTGTTGCAAATAATGTTTGTATTAATTTGGTTTAATGTTTAAAGACTACACCTTTAACTATATGCCCATACACGATTATAGGAAATAATTTGACCTACAAGTAGAACATAGATTTTTATTGGAGAATCATTATCACAAACGGATGCTCTCATATACCTTCTGCTATAGCATCTTTAAGTGGTTGCAATATTGTGTAAATGTTTAATATATTTATATTGAAATTATATTCACTAAATATACTGAACATAATCAATACTTTATGCTGCAGTTTAAGATAATCAGCTAACCTGCAGTTTTAATTAAAAGTGTGTTTAAGGGTAAATGAAACTGACGCATATTGATCAAAATGTGTTATAGTCTGTTCCAATAAAGGTTACATATCTGTTTAACGACATCTTTATTTTCATTTCAAGAGTAGACACCACCTTGTACATCAATGGGAGTCCAAACAAGTGAATGCTAAATTAGGTAGAGTATCATTACATAGGTATTTACATAATATTTACTTGTCAGTTTAATATGAATTTTGTTTTGACGAACATCGTTTTTATTCTATTTGCGACAGTACTATAGTGAAGGAATGGAGTAAACGATGCATATCAAGACAAATAAAAATACGCAAATAAAACCACTAGCAAAAACAGAGTTAAATATTTTCTGGAATTAAGTCCCCTGAAAACTGTTTCCAAATAACACATCCAGAATGTGTGGGTTTTTTAAGTAGAAGTGTTTCATTGTCAACTGAGTCAGTAGCGCAGATGTGTAGAAATGTTAGGTTAGGATCTTTAACGGACTTAAGGGACTTAATTCCAAAACATATTTCAATTCCTCTCGCACTTACGAAAAGTAATTTGGACTGAAACAGAATACATGCATAAACTGTTTGTTTTAAAGTGTGTTTTTTATCTTTATGGTTTTACCCCCACCCCCACCTCTTTCATTCATTTAATTAGCTTTATTTTATTTTATTTATTTATATCATTTATTTTGTTCTGATTTATTCACTTATTCATTCATTTGTATTTGTAAATTATTTCACTCATACTAAGTATTCACCCACCCACCCCTTTTTGTATCACCATTAGTTGACCTTTGTTAGTTTTGCAAGACCTTTAATCTCTTACAAACAGGTTACTCTGCAATCTTGAAATCTTGAGATGTACTCACTCCTACATTCTCAGCTTCTTAGCTTGTTTTCAGAGTGATTGTTTATCTCGCTTTGGGTTGGTTTCATTTATTCAATCCATGTTTTAATGCAGGATGGTTTGACCTCGTTTAGTTTTAAAGTAAGTTTCGTTTTATTCTTTAATATTATTTTTTTTTTTTTATATATATATATATAAATATATTATTTTCATCTAAAGTTAGGGTATATTTATGCCTATTATTGGTAGGATTACTTTATTTTATTTGACACATATACTCTAGTAACCGTTCGTCTTTATTATCAGGGTAATTCCTTCTATGTATTCAGACTGTTTTTGCTATTGGTTTAGCCATATATGCATTCATTCGTTCAGTATTAATGTGGGTTTCTTTTATATACACTTAATTATTATGTTATTCCCCTTCCCCCACCCCTACCCCACACTTTTACGTCAGTCATAGTTTTACCATACTTTTTGACCAGTAGTTTGTTCTGCAGCTTATATGTTACGTTACTTTATCTGTAGGTCCTCTTCTGTTTTTTCTACTGGTTTTATGTGCATATTTTTTTTCATTATTTTATTTTATTAAACAGATGTTTTGATAGATTTCCTGATGGAGCCTGAATAGGCGTAAAATTGAATTAAAGATGGATATATGACTTTTAAAGGAGGCTTCTAGCTTTGTGTTTGTGTGTGTGTATGTATGTATGTGTGTGTGTGTGTGCGTGTGTGTGTGTGTGTGTGT
>JAECMU010162446.1:0-11763 GCA_016106625.1 Dracogyra subfuscus | reverse complement strand
GGTGTCTATAAACATGCACGATTAGTGTGCATGCGCAAACGATAGGCTGAACTAGTCCCTACACGCATAACTGGATTTAACTGGATTAAGTCATAACTGAACCAATCTTACTGCGACAGGTGTTGGTTTGTTGTTGTGTTGTTGTTGTGTTTTTTGTTGTTGTTGTTGTTTGTTTTGTTTTTTTGTTTTTTTTGTGTGTGTTTTTTTTACATTAAACCGAATGATCACTTTGCACATCAGTCAAAATAGTTTGCAAACGTTTAACGGAAAACGACTGGCTGGTCATATGCCACATTTGTGATGCTGGAAAACATGTTATCTGTTTTCGAACCAAGCACTATAGCGTTGTAACCGTTAAGACACTCTCCCCTGCTAAATGTCATGCACACGCGCCTGGTAATAATAATAATAATAATAATAATAATAATAATAATAATAAATGGTGAGATCATGTTCCAAATGTGTATTATTTCGTTTCAGCGTATTCACAGTTATTTTCGTCATGAAATATTATATTTTTAAAACATATTTTATTATATAGCTGGCCCTCATTTGCCAAGTCTAAGCGGTCGTTTATATACAGTTCTAACATAGATTATACTGTTGTCATATATAAAGCCTCATCACTACGAGTCTGTTTTGCCATATTTTTATGACTTTTCATAAGAAGATTCCAAATTAAAATTAAAAAAAAAATGAATCGTGTAATGGAATTCCCTCGATTGTAGTTCAATTAAAATATTTCGGATCATACAATAACTAGGTTTGGTATTCCAAATGAAGGTAATTTCCACTTATAATCCATACTTAGAGAAATAAGGCCTACTAAATCCGTGATTGAGCAGTAAGATAGCTTACCTCTTTAGTGTGGGTCGCAGTCAAATTTAATTCCAGCGTACTTATGGCAGAAAATAATATGCATGAATGTGTTGCACGTATGCGTGCATAATGCAATAGAAAATAATGCAATAGAAAACAACCGAAGATGAATTACTTTGTATACACCCGTTTATGGTGGGTCATATTATGGTATGGCGCTGTCCGCCCGTCCGTCCGACCGTCCAAACTTCTGTTTCATTAGATGAAGTTTGCTGGCGTGGCGGTCTATTTTTAGATTACAAAATCATTTATGACGCGCATCCGTCTAAATATAGACTAGTTATCTCTCTGTGACCGAGCCGGACTAGACCATTACAGACAAGGGGTGTACTCATACAATATTTACCTGTGCACTACAGGACAATACTGCTGCACGTTGACACTAGGAGTTGGTTGCTTGTGTAACAGGGACGTAATGTTTTATTTTGTTTATTTCAGTTTACAAATAGTTTGTTCTTTCTTTCAGACTGATATGCAAACTGAACTAAATTATAGTTCACCTGACTCATGCACACACTTCACTATCGTTCGCGTCACGGCAATCGGTACCTACGTTTTCAGCAATAAATTTACTTCTAAAAAATATTTAAAAATTGCTCCTATTTTTTATTTTATTTTTATTTTTTTTAAATAATTTAATTTAAATTAAAAGAAACAATAGGTTTTTTTTTTTTTTTTAAATTTCCGAAACGTTCTTTCTTTGTTTGACTATATGGCGACCCAAACTAAAATAATCACGAAAACAAACCACCGGATTTGTTTTTTAACGAAATTTATAGTATAATAGCATATCTTTACTCATTTGCAATAAATAAAGAATTCATACAACATATTAAATTTGTTAATTTAGGAGGGTTGAGTTTCGTGAATTTTACACAAAATGTCAAATATCGCCTTTTCGTCAAAATCTTCAAAACACAACCACCTTAAATGGTAAGATATGTCTACAGCATAGTAATTTTAATTGAAGTTTGTGATTGCTATGGCTATGAAAATGACCGTTGAAAATTGCTCAAAAAAAATAAAACATTGTCTAAATATTTTATTTTTTTTTCTTTCTCTATTTTATTAATTTTTTAAATAACTTTAATTTAAATTCATAAATGTTTTTACATTGTTTTCCAAAACGTCGATCCAAACTAAAATAATAAAGGAAAAAAACCTACTCAGACAGCTGTGGTATAGTATAGCTGTTTGTGGTATAGGCCCATGAAATGCACAGAACACACAACTCATCCACACGTTGCATCAACAGCAATGGTACAGCCCACGCATGTCAAATATTTACCGGACAAAAAACACACACAAAAAAACCCACCTTCCTTATTTTCTGTTAAACTGTGATAGAAATCATAAGTACCTGCGAGAAATAGAGTAATAAACTTGTAGCCGTTGGCAACGATTTGTCTTACAGCTCGTAGTTTCCAAAAGAAATAAACTTGCGTCCCCTAATTAAGAACATTTCGCGTTTTAAGATAAATCATATCCAGTGAGATCTCGTGCATTATTCTCTATCTATTAGCTCTGAAGTTACTCATAAGATATGTACACGTAAAACCCCATGACCTGACCTGACTCATAACAGTAAACTTATATATGTGTGTGTGTGTGTGTGTGTGTGTGTGTGCGTGCGTGCGTGTGTGTGTGTGTGTGTGTGTGTGTGTGTGTGTGTGTCGTCGAACCTGTATATAATGACCACTTATAGATATGGCAGAAGAGGTTGTTAGAAACGTTGGCCGCTGTATACAGGCAACTAAAAAACATGCAATAATTTACTATGTAGCGCTACGACTAAACTGGAATGCATTAACGTAACAAGTCATCACAAATACATTTTCAAATAAGAGAGAAAATGATGTTTACTACATAAAAGCAATTGTATATGACACACTGCCATCACAAGTTGTACCTACATGTGAGTTTTGTGACGTAGACCATTAAAATTAGGTCCAGGATTTACTGTTATGGACATTAGACTGTGAAAAACATGTCTCAGTGACCTGATAATAGTACGCGACACACCGCCATCGCAAGTTGTTCCTACATTGTTTGATTGTCCTGTATGCATTTGTATGCAAAAAATTGACCAGACAAGAAAACATTAAGCATTAGGATAACTTTGCTCACTGAGTGCTGACCTAATTAAATTCAGTGGCTAAATAACGTTTTAACACTGGCTTTTTCACTGTCAACATCATTTTTATTTTAATAAACTTTAACCATTGATCTACCCAAAAATAATGTTGTTATATTTCTCCGATTTTTATTTCCATCGCCATTTTTCATGTTTTTAAATCATTTAAATGTCATTCCTAATGGAACAGTTTGAAGATTCCCTGATAAAATCGGAGACAACAAAGGCCTTTTTTAACCAGTTATGGATCACTGGTCGGTGTATGTGGTTTACACCTACCCATTCAGCCTTGTGGAACACCCACTCAGGGTTTGTAGTCTGTATCGGGATTAAAAATACCATGACTCGATTGGAATCCGAACCATTTTGTCACGCAAACGAGCAGGTTTTTTTTTTTTATCATCATCATCATCATCATCATCATCATTTAGAATCACCGATGATATTTGTATCAATTCGTGAATGGACCCATTTATATATTGTTTAATTTATTATTGTTAGTATTGTGGTGCTCTTTTCCCTCACTCTTTCAGTCAATCTATTCATGTATTTATTATACATTCGTATTCTCATCTATCAACGCATTCATCCAAACATCCATCCATTCATATATCCATGCACTCACCCATTCACTATTTCATCCATATATCCATCCACCTTCCATCTATCCATAGAGCCAGCCAGTCATCCATCTATATATTCGTTTGTAAAGTCATTTGTCTATCCATCCAACTAGGCCGCGTACTTTGCCGTTCGAGAACCAGACGAACATGTGTATGGTTTTGTTTGCGAGTATAACTGTGCAAATGTCCGTCTAGCTATGGAACGGCAGAACACCTGGGCTACCATCCAACAAACCACATAATATTATGCACACACCCATCAATTAATTAATATAAAACGGCCAAACAGAAGTACTTAAAGTATGGTTTTATTTCAACACAGTAAACTTGGCAATTCTTTATACTGCATATTTATACTACATCTTTGGTCTGAATGCCATCACGAATTCCTTCAGGTTGTATACAGCAAGTTTCCACGTGTACCATAGGATCCCGGGTTTCTGTAGAAAACAAGTGAACAAAAGAAATTGTTAATGTTGGTAATAAATGTGATTATAAATTACAGTTATGTCTCTGTTTTGGTATATCCTGAGTGGTGCATTGTTATCTGTCATGAAATAGTATCACTGTTATGTTTGATGTGCTTCTATACAATTATGTCGTACACACCCATGTAGAGGATGACCCGCTGTAGCTCAGTATCGTCTTCCAACATGTGTTGGAGATCACTTATGAGACGTAATTTGCTGCTCCAAGTAATCATAAATATGACATCATTTTAGTACGTCATTATGTCTCAGAAGTTATTTACTTTCGAACTAAGTTGGAGGTTTTTGTTAGATATTTTCTAAACTATGACATAAATTACTGTTTAAGGGTGTGCAAGAAGTAGAATAATATAATTACACACGTTGGAAACGATGTGTCTTACCACTCGTGGTTTCCAAAAGAAAGGAACTCGCGTCCCCTCGTTATTTTTGTTCTTCATACTATCATTATGAACGTCCTTGCAAACAAAATGAAGTAATGTTTGCTTTTTTTTGGTGGATTACCGTAAAGTGGTTGTATAGTAAACGTGTTTGTGGTCGTTTTAATATTTGTACTAGGTTAATTTCATTTTATTTCCGAAAAATATATTTATTTCGCACCTACAGAATTATTTGAAGACAAAATCCACTTTCAGCTTCTTACAAATATTAAGACGGCCAGAAAGAGTTTGAATAACCAAAGACTGATATTCTAAATAAGAAAATATAGTTAATGTCTAAGTGTAATCGTAGAAATGTTTTCTTGGTGAAAAACAATGCAGCAAACTCAGGGATGGACAATATTTAGTATTTGTTATTACTTAATATTAGAAAATTCACTAAAATAACATAAATATAATTATTATTATTGCAGACACAAATTAAAATAGACTTATAGATTATAATTAATATACGTATATCACAACAGGAAACATTATAGATGTAACCAGATGTTAAATTATTAATTATCAAACATTAGAATATAATAGTAATTATAATATATTAAGTATTTTTAAAAACTAATTGAGTCGATCTTTAAATATAAAATAGTTTAAAGAAAGGTGAGTTGTCTATTTCATTATATGGTGCTAGCAGTGGTCATTATTTATTGCGTTGGGTTTGTTAGTAGCTGTTAATTCACGTGCGACGATGACAGTTCACGCAAGACTGATGACTCGACACCAAGATATGCACTGCACGCTTTTGGACTACGCCCTTTATAACTAGCATTTCCTAATTGTCACATTTTACAATCAGCTTTCGTCAGGAGACAGTCACAAGTATTTTATTTAATGCGTATGGGTGTGGCTCTGTGTATGTATGTGCGTGTGGGTGTGGCTTTGTCTATGTTCGTGCATGTGGGTGTGGCCCCGTGTATATATCCCTACGTGTGCACGTGGCTCTGTCTGTGTCCGTACCTGTGAGTGTGGCTTTGTCTATATCCGTGCGTGTGGTTCTGTGTATGTCCGTGTTTGTGTGTGTGTGTGTGTGTGTGTGTGTGTGTGTGTGTGTGTTTGTGTGTGTGTGTGGTATTGTGTATGTCCGTGTGTGTGAGAGTTACAGACGAAAAGAGAGTCAGAGACAAATAGATACAGACACACACACACACACACACACACACACACACGGAATTACCGTAAAGCATTTGGTAGTGTAAATAGATGCAGCTTTGTAGAGACTAGCACGATCTGATATTATTGGAAAACTGTAAAAGTACTGTTTAAATCAATGTTTGAACGTTTAAAGTTTCAGTTTATATTTTCAGACCTATTTGATTGAAATGCTGGACTGATGCAAGGAGAAGTACTATCACCCTTTATATTTTCCATGTACATAAATTATTTTGATAATGAGCTAATTAAGGGTATTTGTGAACTTATGTATTTACTAGATATTTCTGTATTTCTTTTAATGTATGCTGATGTCCTTTTGTCTATGGGATACTGATGTCAATGCTAATAAATTGTTGTGTTCAGAAACAGTGAACGATTATGTGCCAAAGAAAAATGTATATTTAATAACGCTTTTATTGAAGTGGTCGACAGTTTTAACTACATTCGGTTAATATTACATTTTAATAGTAAATTTACAAAAACACATAGGGTAAGTGTATCTCGAGGTGGACAATGTTTGCGCATATTTTATGATTACGTAATATGTTATCACTTAATAAGGAAACGAAGCTACATGGGTTAGATACCTATGTTACTAGTGTTTTGAATTATGGTTGTGAAGAATGGTTTTTTCACCCCGCCCATGATGTTGAAAAATGTCATGTGGATTTCTATAAAATAATTTTGAATGTTAAACGAAGCACAACAAATGTAGTAGGACTAATAGAACTTGGATGACTTCCTGTGTGCATTGTTCGAAAAAATAAGAATAGTTAAACTTTTAGAAACGAATAACTCTATTTTGAAATCACTACATGTCGATGTGCTAGAATGTCAGAATAGTTTTAATTGACTTTACCATGTTAAACAATAACTAGGTTTTGGAGATGTTTGGTATAATCAGAATGTCAATAGTACTGAGATATTTTTAAAAAGTATACAAATACGTTAAAGAGAGAGACTCTATGCCAGAACACTCTCCTAAATGTAATGCATATATTAGTGGCTGTATATTGAACGTGTTTGTGGTCACTTTAATATTTGTACTAGGTTAATTTCATTTTATTTCTTAAAATATATTTATTTCAAACCTACGGAATTATTTGCAGACAAAATCCAGTTTGAGCTTCTTACAAATATTAAGGCGGCCAGAAAGTTTGAATTAACAAACACTGATATTTTAAACCAGAACATATATTTAATAACTTAGTGTAATCGCAGACATCTTTTATTAGTCGAAAACGATGCAGCAAACTCAGGAATCTCCCTTTAAATAATTTAGGTTTTAGTAACGAACCATCATATCACTATTCCACCAGAATTCGTCGAACATGAGAAAGACTCATACGATAACCGTACTGAATATAACTGTATCGATAATTTCCATAAAATAACAGCAGATTCAAAGCTACGTACAACTGCGAGACACGACACAGAAGTCCTATAAGGACAAAGAGTGCAACAATAGTTTTACTTACAATTTTGAATCTGTCTTTTAAAATTATCTGGGTTTTTGTTGTTGTTGTTTTTTGTGTGTTTTTTGTGGGGGTTTGAATGGTTTTTTTTTTTTTTTTTTTTTTTTTTTTTTTTTTTTTTTTTTTTTTTTTTTGGTGGCTACATTGCGTGTGAATGCGGCCTTTGATATTCCAGTGGTGGTACACAGGCTGGGACGAGAAACACATGGAATAGTTTACTATGTAGCGCTACTACTTAGATGGAATGCCTTAAACTAACAAGTCATTATAAATATATTTCCAAATAAGAGAAAATAGAATGTTTACGATCTAAAAACATGCATTGAACATGTGTTGTTGAACGTCACTGTATTATTGACGTTTTGAAACCATAGTACCAGTGAGGTACATGAGTTTGTTGGAGAACCACAGATTTTAATGAACATGTTACGGGTATGACTAAATTCTAAGTATGTGAATATAGACAAATTACTTGATATATTTGTATCACAGTGACTAATAGTTGTATGTGAAAACCCACCATCCCAAGTTGTTCCTACAACTGAGGTTTGATGGTCGTGTATGCATATGTATGCAAGATTTGGTCCGGACATGCATTTACTGTTACGTGCAGTAGACCGTGAAAAGTAGGTCACAGTGGCCTAGTAATAGTACGTAGTACGTAACACACCGCCATTCCAAGTTGTTCCCACATGTGAGGTTTGATTGTTCTGTATGCGTCTGTATGCAAGATGTGATTCTGACAGGTATTTACTGTTGTGTGTAGTATACCGTTAACAGCTGGTCACAGTGACCTGGTATATTATGAGATACAACGCCATCCCAAGTTCTTCCTACATGTGAGTATTGATGGTTTTGTAATTATCTGTATGCAATATATGGTCGAGACAAGGATTTACTGGTATGTGCAGTAGACAGTGAAATGTAAGTTACAATCACCTAGTAACAGCACGTGGCACACCACCACCACCCAAGTTGTTCCAACATGTTTGGTTTGGTGGTCATGTATGCACCAGTATGCAAGATATGGTCCAGACAAACAAAATAAGGTTAACAGACAGAAGTACGGATAGAAGGATGGACGGAAAACGCCATACCATATGACCCATTATAGACGGTTGTATATATAAACAAAATCATATTTGATCCACTGCATTCTGCACGCATACGTGCCACATATCCATTCATTATCCTTTTCCGCTTTTAAGTATGTTGCAATTAATGACTGCGACCCACACCAAAGTGATACGTTTCTTGAATACTAAGCATTAGTTTAATTCTCTGTTCTGACGTTAGCGCCACGTAATTTGCTTTAAATGCACTCGGTAATAGTGTATTGTTTATTAGCCAAAACATCTGTTTATTTGTGTACACAATGTTTGTACAGTTGAAACATGGTGGCAATAATTATTTAAAAAAAACAAAATGGATGGATATAGTATGTCTTATTACTGAATATTGTGAAATTCACTAAAGTAACACAAATAGAATATTGTTTCTGGATGGACAAAATATTATTAATGCAGACACAAATTAAAATTAAAGTATATTTGTAGATTATAATTAATATATATCATAATAGGAAACATTATAGGTGTGCATTATTAAATAACACAATTTCGAGCTTCTCAAACATTAAATAAGTTCTTTAACATGTTGGACAGTCAGAAGTTGAATGACCTTAAAAACAGAAGGATGTTTCCAGTAATAGGGTTTAATAAATGTGCGTCTTAACTCTGAGTATAAATTGCAAATGCGAATAATATGAAAATCGTCCTCTTCATCTAATGTGTTACAGCAGAAACAGATTCTATTACATCGTAGAATATTGAATAACGGCCAGATTCAACATTTAATGAATGAGCAGAAATTCTAAACTTACATATCATTCATAGTAAATATATAAAACTGTTGGCAAAGGTTGTCAGTCAAGTGCTTATAAATAAAACATCTAGAAGAACCTTCAACAAAATATAACATATCTTGACCAAAAAGATATTGCAATCTCATGTTTATCATATATATATATAAAATATAGGTCATTATCGATACTGACATATTGTCGATACGATATATACGACAACCCAAGATAATCAAGAAGCTTTTAAACATTAGTAGCCCAATTAGTACTAGTTTCACATGTATTATTATAATACTAGTATTTATAAACATTCGATACAATGCCAATATTTTAGAATGACTATATACCTTTTGTATTGTAATGGCATTCGACCTAATTCATTACTTTTTTTTTTGGTGAAATCCTAAGATTTTATATGTACGTTTTCGATGTCATGTCCTTTAATAAATCCCATAATTTAAAATAGGTTGAATATATCTATCGAATAATGACAACTCTAAAATAATATTAAAATATTTGGTTATGATCGCACTCGTTCTTAAATGCTTCTAAAAAAACTTCTTCAAAATATTATCCTTTCCAGGTTGTTTTTTTTTTTTTTTTTTTTTTTTTTTTAGTCAAGTCGATATACTTTATGACTTCATCTTCAGTTATTATTCAATCTAGCTCCTCGAATATCGCATCGTATCGAGTTTTCTCCCCTGTATTGCATGAATCACTAACATCTGCTTCTTTTGAAATTAATTTCTGAAATGGTTTGTCATTTCCTCAGTGTCAATATTTACACAGTCGTTTATTTTTTTCCCCGGTTAAAACATCTGTAAAATATTTCTGGGTTATATTTCCTCAAATACCTTAGTTTATTACCTTCAAAATGTTTATAAAGATATTTATTCTTATTATATTTACGTTTGAAATCGGACTTCACAACATATAACACTTTTAATTTATTAAACATATATGTAATGTTTTTTGTATAGACAATCTGGAGATGTTTAGATTCCTCATCGAACCATGGCTTATCCATTCTCTTGATGCTGTGTGTCTTATTATTTAACCTTACCTCTTATTTACAGCTATCCGTAACATAATTAATATGCTAGTGAACTGTTTTATGTCGCCATGTAGGACCAGTCGTGCTTCACGCAGTGGTGGACTTAGTGTAACACTTTGACACCAGAATACATCAGTCATGTTGATTTATTCCAATGGACATACCAGTGTGCCGTGTATTCTCTGAGCGACATCAGTAATGGCTGTGGTGTCCCACGGGATCACAAACTAATTAATTATCAAGACTAATTGGTCATCCTCGGATTAAAGATGCCAGTATTACTACCCAGAACATTTGTCTTCTAGAGATGGATGGCCATGTCCAGTTAGCAGAATGCTATAAAGTAAGGGAGACAGAACACACAAAACGACACAGACGGGCTGAGACAGAGATGGGCTAACACGCAGAACGGACTCACACACGGGAGGTGAACACACGGCGACAACCCCGTTGCCGAACAGATAGACTGAGAGACATGAGCCTATTGTTATGATGTGTAATTGATTAAAACTATTTTAACAGAGTATTCATATAGTTGTAATTTCGAGTGCTGGTTCATTAGCACTGTATAATAGAAGTTATGATCGGACTTACACAACGCCGTGCAATATAACCAATCGAAGGAACCACACGATCACGAGCATTGGCCTTGATGGTACTACAAGAGTCAATTTGGTGCCGCGCGACCAGTAGACGAACCTAAACCCATCAGTCACGGTAAGACCATTTTTGTTTTTCGTTGTAGCTCTCAAGTGAAAAATGTCAGATCTACCATGTTTGTGCTCAAATTGTCAAGGATATGTACCCGTTCACATTCAGGAAAATGGTAGTGGGTATTTCAGATGTATCTATTGTAAGAACGTATTAAAAGATAGCTATTGGAAGAAACTATCCCATGGTAGTAATTGCGCAGTACGAAAACAGATATTTAATTTTTTTTTTAAATGCAGCTGTTATACTCAGATTTAAAAGCAAACAAACCCAAAATAAAGTCAGAAACGAGTAGAGTAACATAAAACTAATAAAATAATAGCAGAGCATTACCGATGGCGGAACCGAACACCGTAACAATGTTTGGGGAATTGGGGCACTATCATCAGCGTTGGTTATGCAAGGTGCCACCCAAACCATTAACCCTTTTTATGGGGACCCAACAAAATGTGGACAATGGGTAAAAAACCTGGGGAAATGCGCCATCCTTTTTGGATTATCAGACAGGGGCAAGCAGATGATGGCTTTCCAGACTAGCTGGGGGGTTGTTAGCGACCATATACAGTGATATCTGATAGACAACCCAGAAGGAAATTGGGAGCATATGCGAGCCCAACTAAAAACACGTTTCGGTGAAGTCACCGATTCACAACATGCTTTCGTTTTATTGCGAAAAATTAAACAGGAGAACAATTAAAGCATACAGCTGTTCGCTGAACGCATGTTGACACTTGCGGAGGATGCATACGCTGCGGAACCAACCGGGACAGGTACGGTCATCCAGAATCAGTTGATAGGATTCTTCATTGATGGTTTAGCATATGACTACCTCAAGATGACCATTATGCGACAAAATCCTGCTACCCTCGGGGCAGCAGTAAGTGCGGCAATGGCAGAACAAAACCTAAGACGTCGATTTAATTTAAGACAAGAAGTAGGGGCACGT
>JAECMU010162401.1:3078-25548 GCA_016106625.1 Dracogyra subfuscus | reverse complement strand
ACAACACCCCCACACCATGACGGATCCACCCCCGAAGGGAACCTCAGCTTGAATGTTCCTCTGCTCATATGCTGTGCCTCTCTGCCTCCAAACTCGTGCCCTCCCGTCTGTATGATGCAGCAAAAATCTGCTTTCATCGGACCAGTGGATCTTTCTCCATGTCCTCAGGTTCCAGCGAGTACGTGCTTGGCACCAGGCTAAACGGGCATGGCGGTGCTGATTTGTGAGGAGTGGACGTCTGATTGGTCGTCTTGCTCTCAATCTTGCAGAATTTAGGCATTGTCTGATGGTGCTGATGGACACACTGTTGTATGGATGCCATCCATGTCGCAGCTGTGTACAAATAGACTTTGGGCTTCATCTAGCTTGGCGTACGAGAGCACGGTCTTCCCTGTCATTGGTTTTTCTGGGACGTCCAGACCTTGGTGCATCCTTCACTTCACCGGAAGCAGTATGTTTACGTATTAGCCTGCTGATGACAGTGTGATTAATGTTCAGATGTGTTCCAATAGCATGACATGACATACCAGTCTGGTGCATACCAATAATTCGCCATCTTTGGTTCAGAGGCACTGGACGCTTGGGCATTTCACTGGTTGGTCAAAATAAAGCTTAATTTATGCCTAAAATCAAATTTTAGCTGTGTCTGCCAACATAACATACACCAAAAGAGGCTATGTGCATACTGCATTGTTAGCAAACCGACCCCCGGATCAATCATGCTCGACTGAGCATGCATGTACAGCTCGGAACAGGGTGTGTTTGTGATATTATGTTCACAGATGTTGTAGTATATTAAATATATACTTGTAGTTTAAAAAACCGAAACTTATATTTCCTAATTTTACTTTAAAATGTGTGGTGCGATATTTATGACGAGGTGTATACATAGCTCAGTGATAAAAGGGTTCACTTGAAAAAAGAGAGAGTAAAGTTTGTTTTATTTAACGACGCCACTAGAGCACATTTATTTTTTAATCTTATATATATTGGATGTCAAATGTATGGTCATTCTGACAGTTTTTAGAGGCAACATAGGCTACTCTTTTACGACAGGTAGCAAGGGATCTTTTATTTACACTTCCCACAGGCAAGATAGCACAAACCATGGCCTTTGTTGAACCAGTTATGGATCACTGATCGGTGCAAGTGGTTTACACCTACCCATTGAACCTTGCGGAGCACTCACTCAGGGTTTGGATTCGGTATCTAGATTAAAAGTCCTATGCATCAACTGGGATCTGAACCCAGTACCTACAAGCCTGTAGACCGATGGCCTAACCACGACGCCACCGAGGGCGGTCGACTCAGCATCAAAGTTTGGTATGTGTCATCCTGTGATGCAAACGTATGTAATAAAAGTCTTATAAGACAGTAACACAATTAAATTCTTTTTCTTTTTCCCAGAAGAATATGATCTTCAACAACCTACCACTGACATTCCATCTGAAAGCCTTGAAGAAATGAACAGATTAAAAACAGAGTACAGTGAGCTGCAGGCCAGACATGAAGCTCAAATCCGCGATAACGCACAGCTCAGCAGGTGAAATATAACTCATATTTACTTAAAATGCAAAAAAACTCAACCAAAGGTATGAGTGCAACAAAGAAATGAGTGTTTATCTGGGCAGATTATTTGTTTACAGGTTATTAAATCATCACTTGGTTTAGATGTGAAAGAGGAAACCTGCTGCCTCAGCAGAACGTTCTGTCACTGACTATATTCTGCCCCTCAGTGCAATCATTATTTTCATGTTTTGGTATTAAACAGGATTTATTTGTAAGTGCATTTTATTGCTTCAAAATGTTTTTTAAAGTCGAAATGTCTGATTCAGGGTGGTTTTTTTCTCTTACTCTAGATTCTTACAGGAAAAAGAAGACCATATTTTGAGTTTAGAATCAACTATATCTCGTCTTGGGGCAGAGGCAGGTGACAAAGCATCCCTCTTGGAAAGTGTCCAGAGTGATAAAACTGCACTCAGTCGAGCCTTGACGCAGAATAAAGATCTGAAAAGACAACTGGCAGAACTTCAAAATGGATTTGTTAAACTGGTAGATATCTCTTATTATTACCCATATGGGCTCAAATATATGGAGTAATTTTTTTCGATCTCTGCAGTGTGCAGATTGCTTCTACAGCCACTGATTGGCTGGCTTAAAAATCATGACATTTGATTGGTTGCTTGCCATGGCAGGAACTTCACTTTCATTCATAAAATGTTTCCATTCATGAGTCAGATAACATATATGTTATACGATCTACAAAGATTTACAAAAACAAAAGGACTCATTTGTTTCGTAAACATGAAATAGTATACTTTTACAAGCAGCAGCTTTAGTGATATACAAAAATAATTATTTTCAAATGCAAATTCAGTTGTATTATTTTGTTTTGTAAACATTTGGCTGTAAAAAGAACACAGTTATGCTATGACGTCATTTACATTATGTCATGTAATGTGCGTACGATTATATAACGTAATGGCTGATGGTTTTTTTATAGACTGCAGAGGAATTTTTACATTAAAAATTAGTTAAAATTGACAATGGGTAATAAAGAGAATAACCAACTCGCTACGAGGAGTTACGAATTATCTGTCCCTCGTGAATGAATGTTGTAAAACCCTCGCCAAAGACTCAGGTTTACAACATTCATTCACTCGGGACAGATAATTCATAATTTCTCATAGCCCGTTAGTTATTCTCTAATTATTGGCATTAGTTGTTTTTACAAGTACAGTCAAACCTGTCTTAGCGGCCACCTATACTCAGGGGTCACCTGCCTTAAGATGCCAATTTTCCCTCCCAAAAGATTTATAATGTCAATGCACCTGTAATAATAAGTAGTCACCTGTCTAACGTGGCTAACGGCCACCTAAATCGGATCCCAAATCGCTAAAATACCTGTATTAAGCGGCCACAGTAAAGTTTTATTATTATATAAAAGGGATATTTTAACAACAGCGATAAGATGCAGCAAATAACCGATCTTCACATCTTCAGGAATACTAGTACCCAGTCCTGACATCTCTACAAGGTATCAATTCAGAAAGTATGACTCTGGAATGCATCTAATTGCCTTTGGGCAAGCTACACTCAACATTTATAGATTCACGTATTATGACAATACACCACATGAAGTAGGAATTAAATGGAAAAAGAAAACAAACTTGTTGAGAACGGTTAATTTATTACATTACATTTGCATTGTTTCTTAAAGAGAAGTCATGTCAAAAGTTAATTTATAGACAACAGTGTGTAGCACACATCCGTTGAGATGCATTACAGATGATAAAACAAAAAACAACAAATGTTTTAAAAGCTATATATGTGTAACCTGTACTCAGCAACCACCTGTTTTAAGCAGCCATTTTTATATACTCCCTTGTGTGACCGCTTAAGACAGGTTTGACTGTGATATATTCATTTGATTCATTGATAGCTATGGATGTTTTAGTGTTCTTCCATATCTTTTTATTAAGTTTCTAAGTAGAGAACTTAAAAAAAAACAAAGTTGGATTAGCTATTATGGCTAATCAATTGATAGCAATAACTCAGTTTGGGTGCCATTTGTTTTTGAAGTACAATTCAGTCACATTGTTTGAGACACTTAACCTGTGTATTCTCCCGTGTTTTTGTATTCTACAAATATGTGTATCTATATTACAATGTAATCCTCACTCTCAAAGTGTATATAAAAGACCACTTGCAGTGACATATTGATTGGCCAACAAGCTTTCTCTATATTTTACAAAAATAAATATAGTGTAATAAATACAATGTTTTTAAATTGCTAACAAAGAGAACTTGTAGAAATTTGGTAGTAGCAGTCGTAGAAACCCATTGAAAACAGGTTCCATATTAATACAAGCGAAGTCTTTATCTGGTTGATGCTAAATACACAGTTTGTTGGTTGTAGAGCAATGACAACATGGAGCTGTTGACGACGCTGCAGGGGAAGGAGCACACTACAATAGAACTCACTCAGAAACTCGCTCAGCAAGAGGATGAACTGAAAAACCAGAAACAATTGGTAGGTCCATCGCTTCATCTGTGTTCATCCAAGGGTGGGACGTAGCTTAGTGGTAAAGCACTCGCCTGATATGCAGTCGGTCTAGGATCAATCTCTGTTGGTGGGCCCATTGAGCTGTTTCTCGTTTCAGCCAAGGCACCATGACTGGTATATCAAAGGCTGTGATATGTGCTATCCAGTCTGTGGGATGATGCATATAAAATATCCTTGCTACTAATGGAAAAATATAGCAGGTTTTCTCTCTAACACTATATGTACAAAATTACCAAATATTTGACATACAGTAGCTAATGATGACTAAATCAATGTGCTCTAATGGTGTCGTCAAGCAAAACAAACTAACTTTTAACTGTGTCCATCCATTGTATTGTAAGACATCAAAGACTTAACCTCACTCCTCTTTACCTTATTCTCAAAAACAGCTGGTTGTGGTAGGTTGATGACAGAATGTCCATCCATCATAGACTGTACATCATAAAACATCAAAGATTTAACCTCATTCCTCTTTACCTCATTCTCAAAAACATTTCATTGGCATTTCATAAATATCAATACTTTGTTTCAAAATTGGAAAGTCTAATAAATATGCTATATGATGTCAGTCCTATACTTTAACAGCACTGCAGTAGCACTGTAATTGTTATATATTCAGTAATTGTGTTTACATTTTTTAATCAACCATATAAAATTAACATTGCATCACAGTTTGTAACATTTTACAACCAGTTATAAAAATGAAAATTAAAAAATGTAATATTTTGGCGTCAGATATACACGAATAACATACATGTAGGAACTGTGGATAAAAGTCAGCTTCAAATATAAATACTTCTTGTGTATGTTATGTCAGTTAACAAAGTACATGTCTGGAATTATTTTTGTATGAAGATTTATATTTTTACTCACTTATGTATAACAAATATGTTGATAAATATGTTAATTTTAATATGATGATATTTTAACAGATTTGTGTTGGTTTGTTGTCATATAAACATATTAGGTATATCTATTACCCGCTTTTGTCTTACTTAGATGTTGAAAAAGGATGCCGAATTGTCACAGCTGTACAGCATGACGGAGAATGTGAAGAAAGAAGAATTTCAGCAGGATCAGATTCAAGATAGACTACGACACTATGAAGCTCAGGCCCAGCTAGTGGACACGTTACAAAATGAACTCACTTCTGCTCAGGTAGAACAAACTGTCTGATTTGCTGCATGATTTTATGATCAAAGAATTTTATAATCAAAGTTTCACTTCTTCCAGATTAAAGTTAGATCCACTACATACATGGGTTTGTAGAAAGTTTGTTAGTCTGCCACTAGCGATGTCAGAGGTTGTACCCAGAGGGGGATGGGGTGGGTAGGGTGTCATGGATGAGGTGTCTGAGCCTTTTGAGGTTATGGCCATGTTAAAAGGTATGTGTATATCATTATCAATAATGGAGGGGCGGACATAGCCCAGTGGTAAAGCGTTCACTTGATGTGCAGTCAGTTTGGGATCGATCCCCATCAGCCCTCAGCCCTCGAAATTCGCGGCGGCAATCGGCAATGCCGTTGCAAAAGCCATCGCAAACTTGATTTGCGATAGCATTTCATTGCCGTCGCAAATCTGTGAGTGGTAAAAAGTCTGTAGGCATTTCTTTCTGAACTCTGTCCAATTACAGATCCCAGAGAGAAGCATAAATTTATTATCGTGTATAGGTCAGTTTCCTTAAGTAATATACATTGGTTTATTCCAGAAGTAAAGTTGAGATGTCATGTTTTAGCATATTATTACAGCAGTGGATGATATATGAATAATTTTGACAGCATTATCCTTTCTTTAAAATTGCCGTCGTACTGCCGTTGCAAAATTGATTTGCGACGGCACTTAACTGCCGTAGCAAACTTGTCCGAATTTCAAGAGCTGACAACTGGTATATGAAAGGCCGTAGTATGTGCTGTCCTGTCTGTACAATGGTGCAGATAAAAAATCCCTTGCTACTAAAGGAAAAATGTAGCTGGTTTCTTCTCTTAGACTATATGTCAAATTACCAAATGTTTGACATCCAATAGCTGATGGTTAATAAATCAGTATGCTCTAGTGGTGTCATTAAACAAAGCATTCAACTCCTTGACTCATTGTCATTTGACGTTCATGACAGTTTACCCATTTTTCTCAGTTATGGCCCTTGAACTTAAGAAATAAAAAAAATTGTTTTCCAGACTGTTTTTTAATACCAGAACATATTGAGATGAAATTTTGTATATTGTTTTATCATGTATTGTTAGAAATTACCATATTTTCCCATGTATGATGCACACCGGTGTAAAAAAGCGCACCCCCGACTTTGAACATTTATTCCAAGAAAAAACCCATGCACCACAATATAATGCACACCATTTTTTCAAACAACAAAATCCACAGTGAATGCAAGATGTACCCTTTTTCCCCAGACACCAAAACTAACGAAAAGCGTAAGTATCGGTATATTCAGGAAAGAAAACTTATTTTATGTACGTGACCTACATGTCAAATTAAACAAAGGCAGTACTTACATGCCACAGACTCACACGTGCATAAATGAAAACAAACTTATATACCCATACACTGTAAATGACTAATAAATAAATGAAAACAAAAATATAGTGTAATACATTTGGTTCTCATGGCTAACGTGAATGTGCAAGATTTTTAAATTTATAATAGCGTGGTATATTTCCGGTTTGCCGGAAATGGCCAAATTAAACCGCATGGCAATTAAAAATGTTACGGTCCAGTTTTGTAATTTTTGTGCACTTTTTGGCAAGTTATGGATACTTTTATAGATTTATTTTGCATTTATTACAACCATCACAAGTGAAAAGTGATTTTTAAGAAGGTTTTGGTGTTCCATTGTAACGAACACTGTCAATAACCTGTAAACTACCGATGGGCGATATTTTTATGGGTGATCGTTGGACATTTTTAAAAGATAGTTTTTCTATTGCTATGTATAGTGTGCCCTCCCCATTTTTAACCTGTATTTTCTGGGGAAAAGTGTGCATAATACATGGGAAAATTTTAACTTTCATGGTGATTTACACATATTTATAGAGTTATGGCCCTTGAGCTTCGGAGATATGACAATTTGTTGGGCTTAGTGGAAAAATGTCTTGCTTTAGCAGTACTCTGAATGCTTGCTAAATATGGTAGTAAATTTTAATGATTATAATAATAATAAGATTTTAAATTTATATTAATACAGAATTAGGCCTTTTTTATTAATTGGTTTGTAATGTATAGTCAAATGACATGTATGATAAATTAAGAGCAGTGGTGCTTCAGTCCTTAATGTATTTACTATATTTAGAGCAAGTGCAAAATGTCTATGAAAGGGTGGAACTAAATGTAATGTATCACTTTTTGTTTGTCTAGGATATGATGGATGCACTGACCACACAAAACCGTGAACTGAGGACCATGTTAATCAAGGCAACTGAGGTTAAGATGGATTCTGACAATTCTGATGAAGTGGACATGGGCAAAAATCGAGATGGAGTTGTAAGTTTGAAAAAGAAAGAAAGAAATGCTTTATTTAACGACACACTCAACACATTTTTATTTATGGTTATAGATTTAGATTAACAGCAAGGGATCTTTTATTTGCGCTTCCCACAGGCAGGATAGCACAAACCATGGCCTTAGTTTAACCAGTTATGGATCACTGGTTGGTGCAAGTGGTTTACACCTACCCATTGAGCATTGCGGTGCACTCACTTGGGGTTTGGAGTCGGTATCTTTCTTTCATTATTAGTAATAATCCATCACTAGTAGGTCACAATCTCTTGGCCATCTGTATAAAATGATTCCTTGGTGCCAATTAAAAAATAAAAAATGGCTTGTATCAGAACTAAGTTTAATTTTGGTTGAAGGAAGTGTTATTTTATTAATTCTTTATTTTTAGGGTGGGTTTGTGGGGATTTTTTTTTCTCTCTTTTAAAAAAAAAAAATCTAATTAAAAAAAACAATTTTTAAGATAAAGTGGATATAAAGAAAGTAATCTCTTGACACATGTTCAGATATATGTTTAATCAAGTATTTGATGTTAATGTGCTTCTTGAAATACATGTCATCTTCATTTCCTGTTTAAAAGAAAATGACCATAACAAAATTAATCATTTAAAGTATTAATTGATAAATTAATTGACTCACCAGGTTCACTTGATGTGGCTGGTGGAAATTAGCTCAAACTGACTGAAAATCTTTCAGTTTTCATTCACTCCAAATCACTAAATACAAACTATAATTCACTCTGTTACTTGTAATAATACATTTGTTACATTATAATATTGTCAAATCAAAATGAAAGAATTAGCATGTGTTTAAAAGCCATTATTTTATCACATTTTGTTTATTTAATACCAAATTAAAGGTGACTTCACATTTTCAAGCTAATTGTATTTTCTGGTCAGTTTAAATCCTTGCCTGATTCTGTAAACGGACAAAACTTTACAGTATTTTTAATTGAAAAAAAAAATCATATTCAGGAGGAAGGGCTTTGCATTACGTAGTGGTGTGGAGCAGTTGTTCAACTTGATGTTAATGTTTGTGTTTATTCACAGATGGATTCACTTTCATCCACCATCAAACAGCTGGAGAATGAGAGAACTCAACTCATTGACAATCTCCGAGAACAGCGAGAGCTCTCTGATAGCCTTGGGGTCAAGGTCGCCGATTTGCAAGAAGAGATCATTAGGAAAAGTAGGTCATTAACTGGCATTTGTCCTTGTCAGTGTTCATGACAGACAATGACTTTGTCTTTTAAAAATGAATGCACAGTATTTAATATATTTTTCTATCTAAAAATTAGTCTGTATGTTTGTGGTATCTATGTTATTGATTCTGTTGCATGTATCATAAATTAATTTTACTACCAGTCCATTTATAAGTAATAGGCATCATGTTAAATATTTATATAGAACTTGATTACACTTAAACCAGCTCAAGCAAACATGTTTCAGAAGGTCAACTTAATATTCCACCAAATAATTTGTACTGAATACATGTATATTAAGCAGTCACCTGTGTCTACCACATATCTTAATATTCTACCATATTGACGTCTTAAACAGTATAAATACACCCTGTAGTTTTTAAAGTTGGCTGATTATCAAGACATTTTTTAAGAATCTTTCTTGTCAGAGATATCTTTCACAAGTGACAACCAACATTTCTGCATAATAAATGTTAAACTGGTGTCAGATTGCAAAGAATATATTTAAGTGATATTTTTACAATGTATTTTGCCTATGTTGATAACCTTACATGTATATGTATTTAAAGCTTTTCCTAACTAGTCAACATTAGCTAATTGAAATTTGTTGGGGTGTTTTAGGCTTCAATATCAATCTAATTTTGTTACATAACATTCATAGCATAGGGTAACAGCACTTTATAATTTTATTTTTACCTGACATTTCTATCCTTAATGACATCCTCATAATATCTAATGTGGTCTGTTCTTATTGTGGTCTTTTCTGTCCCCAGTTCAAATGAATTCTGTGTATAAACAAATTCATGCATATGTACTTGTTTAATGTTCTAATAATAAAAGACTATAATAATATTGCTTGGTGCTTGTTTGGTTGCAGCTCAGGATAACCTTGACAACGACATAATAACGAGAGCTGACTATGATCAGTTGAAAACGGCCATGGAAATGGTGCAGGTCTGTATTAAACAATTATGTATAATTCTGATGCCAGTTAAGAACTTAGTTTCTGACATTTGTAAACCCTCAGACTCTTTCTTTACAGACCGGCCTCGGTGGCATCGTGTTTATTCCATCGGTCAATAGGCTGGTAGGTACTGGGTTCGGATTCTAGTCGAGGCATGTGATTTTTTAATCCAGATACTGACTCCAAACCCTGAGTGAGTGCTCCGTAGGGCTCAATGGGTAGGTGTAAACCACTTGCACAAACCAGTGACCCATAACTGGTTCAACAAAGGCCATGGTTTGTGCTATCCTGCCTGTGGGAAGCACAAATAAAAGATCCCTTGCTGCTAATCAGAAAGAGTGGCGACAGCAGGTTTCTTCTCAAAATCTGTGTGGTCCTTAACCATATGTCTGATGCCAAATAACCGTAAATAAAATGTGTTGAGTGTGTCGTTAAATAAAACATTTCTTTCTTTCTTTACATATGGTATGAATGGTATAGAATTTGAGTACATAAAACATTAAAAAAAACTTAATATATGTGTATCCCTTAGTCCATTTTATGTACAGTCTAAATCAGAATAACAAGGTGTTTATGTAAAAATTTGCCTGTGTCAAATCACAAAAAGGTGACACCTGATCTTGAAAATGTAAATAGACTGAACACAAGTCGTTATTAAGCTTTTAATTACATGTGAACTCTACAAGTAAGAGCTGATCTGTATTGAGTAGACATATAACACGACGAACTGTACTGTATAATCTCAAACATCAAACATCATCTCTACTCAAGATGTACAAGTACATCTAAAAAATGTAAAACTCTCTGTTAAGTATACGCAGTGCCTAAAACTGGCATGGTCCAAATAAAATGGGGAAAAGAACCTAAACTGGTGATTGAATGGCAGTAAATTAGAATATTTTTAATAATGGTAGCATTCAGAAATAAGGTAATCATAATCAGTAATCGTAATCGATTACAGTGTTTGAGAATGCCCTGTAAGCGATTACTTTCACTATTACTCATAATTATTTACTAAACCTAGATATTTTTAGCATCAACTCCAATAACATTTCCTGTGGTTAGAAGCAGTACTGGTCTATCAGTAGAACTGATCTCCCATTGTCTACTACTCTCATAGTAGAACTATCGTTTGCCTTGAGAAACAGGGGATGATAATGTCTGGATTATCAAATGAATGTAACCCAAGGGATGAAGCCACACATTAACATTATGGCATCTATCTTGTTTACGTTTACTATAAAACCAATGAATTAATACATTGTTCTAGCTAGCAATATATAGAAGGGTGCTGCATCTTACCCCAGTTTTATACATGTACTAATTCATTGCTGTAAAAAAAAAAAAAAAATGTTTTATAATAAAACACTTGTGTTCCTCTCAATGCATGTACAGCGTTATCACGGGTCTGAATTCGACTAAGAAACATTTGACAATATCTCGTTTTGTCACAGGTGTGAAAGTCCACCAACAGTACTGTAACAAGATTTAGTTTCTGCAGATGGACAGCCAGCCAGTCATATCAAGCTTGATTCCATAGGCAGTCATCCTCACACTGTCATAGACACAACCACAAATAACTTTACCAATTAAGCAAACACCCAGTTGAAAGTAGTCCATCGTGATAAAACATGATAAAGTGAATAATTTCATGTTAATGATATCATTTCACTGTTTGTGCATATTTGTGGAAATGTAATCATGATTTTAATCATGAATATTAGACGATGTATTTGCAATCTTAATAGATTACTTTCAATTTTCTTTTAATCATAATTGTGACATTCTCAAGTAATCATAATCATACTTTTGCTAAGTAATTGGCCCATCTCTGGTAGCATTATTGTAGCAGAAATAAAGCACAAACTCCTGTAATCCTGACTGAAACGATACTAATGCATTATGATATTATACAGTATTAAGTTGTATTTTTTTTGTTTGTGCAGGAGAAATACTCTAAGGTGATGCGAGACAAGGCTGATTTGTCGGACAAGGCAGACCAGCTGGAACACATGGTGACCCAGCTGCAAGGAGAAACCGACACTATAGGTAAGATTTCAAACACTGTGATTGTAGTACAGGCTGAATATGGAGAGTTCAGATGAAAAAAAAAATGATCAATCCATTTGTTAGTAATTTTCTGCAAAATAAAAAACATTCTTATGCTTTCTATGTAAAACATATCAAGTCAACAATGGGACATTTTAAGTTGAAATAAGTAAATAAAGGATATAATTTTTTTTAAGTGAGTATGACAATCGGAGCATAGCGCCTTGAACTGAGTAATTATAGTAGTTTTTTCATAAAATGGCATTATCTTTTTTATTGTTTATAACAGGAAAGGAATGATAGTCTGAGTGTAGTTTATGCACAGTTCATATATATTTTAATGTTTCTCTAATTTTTTACATTTGACACATTTAGTTCTACATTTCATATTAAGGACAAATTTACAAATGTAGTTTAATATTTTCTTTTATTTACAATTTGTTTGGTGTGTATGTGACTGAAACTGTGGTACAAAAGTAATAATGCCTATTTTGTGAAGAAGAGTTTTACGGAGTGCTGTCTCTTTGTTTTGAAACAGGTGAATACATCTCACTGTATCACCACCAGAGGGCACTGTTACAGCAGCGGGAATCCCAGAAGAATGAGTACATTGTTCATCTGGCTAAAGACCGAGAGGAAATGCAGGTCTGTAACTTTCATTTACACTAACTCTCTGAGGCACTATTTTTTTTATATTTTTTTTTGGAAAATGAAACATTATTGATATTGATCTTCTTGTAAATATAACAATGGGTGTTTTTTAGTGCAAGTAAAGATGGTGATGCTTAAAAAAAAAAAAAATCATACCCAATATATTTAATTTATGTGTTTATACTAGTTAAGATAATAAACTGTATAATAGATGTCAGGGTGATAAAGGTGCGCTCTGGCCATACTTGGCACAATGTGTGGACTTCATAAAGTTGGCAAAGTTGAATTAAATAGAACTGTTACCATCTGGACATTTATTGTTAATATCGGACAAGAAGAAGACCAAAGTAATGCACACCACGATCAAAGAGTGTGTGTTCTAAGAAGTAATTTAAAACTGAAAAGGCAAATCCTTGCATTTGATGTATTTTAAGTTACCCTAAACCTAAATTTTAACCTAAAATCATTATCTCAAGATCAGGGGTAGAAATGAAGACCATTTTCCAGTTGATATGCGGGACTAGTAGGTTATGATAGTTATTAGTTCCCCTACCCACCCCTCAAAACAAAATTAATTAAAAAATCTCTTGCAATCCTCCCTACCTCTATTTGTTGTTAATTAAAACCATGTAACTGACAGATATGCAACATAAAGCAAAGTATGTCTATTAATAATGATATTGTGACATATCTAACTGGCCAGGGGGTCTAGTGTTGTTTAAATTGTACTTTTTTTCAACATTTCTGGACGAGGAGGTGTGTGTTAATTTCTATCCCTAGAGGTAACTATTTTCTGGAACAATATCAGAGGTTTAAATTGAAAAGTTACTGGATTTTTTTTCAGATTAAGCTTGGCCAGCTTCAGTCTCTGGTGATGCAGCTGCTGGGAGAGCGAAACATGCTGAACAGCTACAACGAGGAGACACAGCGGTCACCCGAGACGAAACACATACCACACCACCATAACCATGCTAATAAGGCCCACGCACATAAATATCCACATCAGCTCGTTAATGGTGGCACAGATAACAGCTACAATGGTAACGCATCTCTCGCATTTTGCCATCCCTCATTTTAGATTTGATTTTGATGAGTTTTAATAAAAAGTTTCTTTGCTGTAGATATATCATAAAGTCATTTGTAAGTTGAGCTTTTACCATATTGGTACTGAAACAGTATACAATACTACTTTGATGAACACACATTTATATATGAGTCTGGGATATTAGGAAATCTGAACTCTTGGCGAAGGAAAGAAATATTGGAGATGTGCCACATTGTATTTTTATTGACAACAAAAGTTTCTTACATAATCAGTTTGATTAATTATCTAATTTTGAGTTGTGTTCAGCTTTCTGATATGCATATGTAAATATATATGAAGATGAATAGATTCACGACTAGAATTGCAGTTAAGTAACCAATTGTAAGCCAATTACTTATAGGAGAGTACAAAACAAATCATACAATCTAATCATTTTAGCAGTTTTTAATGTCAAGAACAAAATATTTTTATCTTTAAGGTCATTTGTCATGAAACGCAACTATTTCATAAATAGCCTCTCTCTTGTCTTCTTTATATTTTCTTCACTAATACCCACAAGAAGACCACTTTATTTTTGCTAAGTAATTATTAACAAGTCTTTGTTTTTGGTACAAAGTAACAAGAAAGACATTTATTTACAACATATATCTTATACCTTTCAGACTGGCCCGACTACACGAGTTCCGAGAGTGATACAGAGAGTGAAGTGGAAACCATTGTTGGTGGGGCTGAAGGAACAGCAGTTATGCAAGTGGATGGACACCATGTTGACAGTGCTCGCGAAAGTGCTGCTGCTGGCTACGGCAACCAACAAGAAACTGTTCCCAATCATACGGACATGGGCAATAATCATGAATTAACAGCCGAGGGTGAACAAGTGGGCGATCACGCTCAAAATCACAAACACGTACATTATCATCACCATGAAAACCATGTGCCTCGGCCGCTCGTTTCCGAAGAAGACCAAACGGCTCACAGAATTCTAAACCTTCTTTCAGAAATAGGACACTCCAGTATAGTTGAGAAGCCTCCATTTATGGACAGAAATTTCCTTCCATGTAAATTCTGCACTGGACCAGTCTATGTTGTTTAGCCATGTGGAATTGCTTAGGTGTATTGGACCAAACCTGTTTGAAAAATGCCATGTTGGTACATTGGAATCAAATGTATGAATGATGTAATGTGTATAGATGCAGTGTAACACTGCAGCATATGTTAAACATTTTCAAGAGAATTGTAAATCCAATATTTTTAATATAGAATATTTCTATTTTTAAAACATATTTACAAAGTGGATGTACATGTGTAAGACCACTAGAATATGAAAGAGTTTTCATAAATTTCACCAATGTATTTAAGGTTCAAGGCAGTAAAACAATATTGGGGAAAATATATTATTTATTGGGAAGTGGGTAGGTTAAGATGATTAATATATAAAAATACATTGGAAATAAAATTATTTAAATATATTGATTGATCCATCCTGGTGTCCACAAAAGCATTTCTTCCTAGTTTGGTGTAACATAGAAAAGAACAATTGCATACTTTTTTCCTTGAATTAAATACAATTTTACAGTACTTAAAAAGAATAGTCACTGAAAAATCCTTTTGACATTTTTGATGATTTTTTTTAAGAACCAATATTAAAATTGTCTGTACCATTTATTGTGGTTCCCTAAGATTGCTTTTGAAAACTATAGAAATTATTCCTTCTGAAATTTTACTAATATTTGTTTTCTTTTATTAGGTTGATAGATTTTATTTAAATTTTCAAAAAATACAACACCTTTTTGTAATTTCCAAAAGTTGTCTATTTTTTTCCTTGTTTTTAATTCTCACCTCTAGAGCAAACCAAAGTTGATTAAACATGGGTTGTTTTTTTAGCATGGGACATATTACAATTTAAATTAATTACCAAAGTTACTACACCTTATTTTTCCTTATTTAGATGAATAAGTCAAGAATACAAAACAAAAACTGTATGGCCATACAGTTTGTGATTTCAAAAGTATTGTTTTGGTATTTCAGTTCCATATTTTATTGGACTGAAATTTTCAACTTTTTAATTCACAATTCACTTGGCATTGCCAACCTCTATGGGTTAGGGTTTTAACAGGTACAGGTGCATTTATGTTCACATTTATTCAGCACTTTCTTACAATGCATTTAGTGATTATGTTTAGTCCATGTGAATTTCATATTTATCATTTTGGTGAAATATTAGGTCCATTGTAAAAGGTTTGAGCTTTGCTAAGTATGGAATCGTATATAGAATCCGATTAGATTCCTACTAAAAATTGAGGTAGTAACACTTGATTTACCAGCCACAGTTTTTGAAAGTTAAACCATGCCTTGCATGTAAGTTACTTAGCAAAGACATTCAATAATGATGACATGAAGACAATATCGCTATCATGTATATATTGTATATGGAATAAGTTAAATATTAAATTGCTTTAAAGTCAGAAATGATAATTTTCTTCAATTAGGCTTTATCTATACATGATAGCTGATGAAACGATCTCTGTTAGGACTAATATTGGTTGTTCCACCCAACTTTTAGTATTAGTCACTGCTGGTTAATTTTGTTTTGTAACGAACATCTTAGATTTAGGAGACGATCATATGGAGTTTTTAGATTTGCAGATGTTATTGTCCATTTGATTACGCAAATGTTATTTTTAACCGAAGGCGTTAGCCCGAGGTTAAAAATTAAACATTTGTGGGCATCAAATAGACAGTAACGCCCACAAATCTAAAACTCCATATGGTTATGTCCATTGTAAACTGAATCGTTTTTCTATGGAATTAACTATATTTGGTATTTCTTGAAAAAAATACCTTGCAACAATCCAAGTGTAGAACCATGAACCGTACACTTGGCCTGTTCCAATGTCTAATGATGTTATTAGCTTTCCGGGTGTTATTTTCATTTGATCCCGGAAATACAGAACACATGAATACATTTAGTTATTACAAATGACAACAAATGGTTGAAATTAGAGTAGGAATCACTACTGTCTTGTTTGATTTGTCAATACAGATTGATCATTTTACTGTCGCAAATCTCCTATTTTATTGGCTCTGATAATGGTTTGCCAATCAAATAAACGTGCTACAGTAAAACCTTAAATCTGCCCCAGCAAATATAAAACAAAGTAGAGTTATCCCAACACTGGAAACCTTGAATACATTTGTCAGACAGTTCATATGTCGAGGCTACTTCTGTAAATTTGTATTATTCAGTGACCTTATGTGATAAGAACAAAGCGTAGATTAGGCAAAATCTCAAATGGCTGTGACTTGCGATGTTATATTCACTTAACAGAATCATCAGGGGGTGGTTGTGCAGTTTTACTTGTGTCCATCATCTTTTGCTTTCATAGTTCTCGTTTCTTAATGGATTTCACAAAATATAGTTTGTTTATTCTATCTTCTTTATTCACCTGCCTGAAAATTAACCTAATGCCTTTTATTTTTTAAATTTTGGCATAGTTATTTTTTCTATCGTTGTTTACCAAAGAGAGGAAGGAACACAGTACATTATAAAATGCATAATTTTACAGGAACACATACAGTGACTTTTGTATAAAGGTTGTTTTGAATTTTGTTATGATCCCTATTTTGTTTATTTGTTAAATCTAAAAATTTAGTTCATTGGTAGAGCACTCACTTGAAGTGCAGTGAGATGTAGGATCAGTCCCCTTCGGTGGACCTGTTAATAGATTGTTATTCTGTTCTAATCAGTGCCACAAGATTGGTCAAAGGCCATTATGTGTGTGTTCCTGTCTATTGAAAATACCATAGTTTGACACCCAATAGCCCATGTATTTTTCGTGCTGGGATGTCTTTAAATTTATATTCTATTCTATTCCTGTCTATTGGAACATTCGTGTAAACAATCACTTTCTGCTGTTTGGTAAGAGTATTTTAATTGGTGGCGCCAGATAGCCATAGTTTAAATTGAATTGTTTTCCTTCCTTGTAACTGTTGTGTGTTTAATTCAATACACAACAACAAAGTAAATTTGCAACACCACACCTAAAACTCTCTGAAGAAGTTGGTTGGTTTGCAGTTTGGTTACATGATTCACACCCAGTAATCAGTGAAACAGGCTGAAAACTACTTACCAGCTGCCTACATGAACACCTGGAGTCCAAATCTTAATCATAACCAGTTAGTTTTTTCCTTATGACATATTATTTATGAAAATTCTTGGAATGAAAATGTGAAAACTGTTAGTATTATGATGAATTATTATTATAAGTTTTCACATGTGACTGCTCTTACACATAAAAAAAAGACAACAAAGATCGAAAAAGTTGTCTTTTATAAATTCATGTTTTTAATTTATTTACTAAACTACCATATAAGCATTAAAAATTTAAAATAAAATAATAATGAAACCAACTTTAAAACGTATTACACCTGGCTACTGTAGTCACACCTGTCTGGTTCAGGTGTGTCAGTTGAGGTCAAGGTTACAGTCTGTTTCAAAGATGTTATGTTTGCTTGGTATTAATATATACAGAACGAACTCGTTCATAAATAAAAGGCAACTTTTGATGTTTATTATGTCTGGTTTTTATCTTTTATTTTGGGGTGGGGTGGTGGGCTTGTAAATAATAATAAAATATCTTAAAGTCGATTCATTGTTGAAAATTTCATTCTAGGAATTTCCATAAATTTGTGTGCACTAAACAAAGCCTGGTTGGGTATAATTTGGATTAGGACCTGGTTGACTTTATTGTTCGTTTGTGCACTGTAGATTATTTACTGAGAAACTACTCCTGATTTTGTTAAAGCTCTTGTACTACAATGTATATGTATACACTGAATGCCATAACAATATCTTAATGTACATATTTAAATTATGTAGGGTTTGGATTATGCTGTATATAGGGTTAACTAGAGCCTATTTATTATATAATGTACAGTCATACAACAAAAGCATGAATGAAAGAATCTTTTCATACGCATGTCCTGTTTGTTTTTGTTCACATGTCAATCTATAACGGATTATAGTGGCTGGAGTTTTGGGGAGTCTTTTCCACACATGTATATGTCAGTTATTAGTCCCACCGGTCCAACCGGAGGGGACTTTTGGTTTTATCTCTGTACTTCTGTCCATTCCTCTATCACACATAATTATTCAGATGTTTTTTTTCTTTTTCATGATGTGTTGAGATATTGAGCTGAAATTTTATCATATATAGCTACAGATCAACTTTAACTTTCAAGGCAATTTAAAATTTTGACAGAATTATTGCCTTTTAAATAAGACGTGTATTGCCTTTGCAGTACTCAGAATAGTTTATTATTACCTCCATTTGCAAACGTTAAGGTCCACAGTGTAAAACTGCTGCCTGATTTCAGACATTGTCATGAGACACACATTTAAAATGGATGCATGGGGTTGCTTTTCAAGTCAACGCTGGGCTGTAAGGGCATCATGGACAATGATGATATCAATTGAAATCACAGTTGATTGCACCCCATACCAACAAGACAATCGCTGCCAAACCGATCACGTTCTCTCACACATCTGTCAGCGTACCGTTCATGGAGTCTCCTGTACACACGTGCTATTCCATCGGCAAAGGAGACCGAGAAACTGAACTCATCTGAGAAAACAATACTCTGGTAAAAGGCTGGTGGATAAATACCATTCTGAAGAGCAAACTGTAGTCTCACAGCACGATGTTGCGGTGTCATGATGTTACCGTTGTACGGTCATCTGCATCGGAGTCGACGGATGACAATCATCGGATGGATAGGCCTTCCATGACATCCTATCGTGTTGAACTGGTCACAAAAGTGGCGGCGTCGAATCTGCCGATCTTGGCGTGGGGTCATAACAGGATGTTGACCAGGTCGAGGTCGATCATGGAAACTCCTGGTCTGTTGATGACGTTCAACAAGTCGTCCAATAGTTGATGGATGGACTCTGAAGGTCCTAGCAACATTGCTTTGCAAAGTTCCCCCTTGAACCATTCCCAACACTCGCTCCCTTTGTTCTTCTCTGAGTCGTGGCATCTTTAATGTGATGAGGAATATGACACTGTTACATGACTTTTATGTGTCTACATAATGGCATTTCATGTGTATTGCATGCAGCATAATTGAGCCTGTAGTGAACACATTTCACACCATTGTGTGTGTTTCTGCTATTTGTATGTGTAACAATAACAAAACCAGGATTAAAACCCAGACAAAAGTACCAATCAATGGCTTCCTCTCATAAATTGTTATTTTTAAGTCCAATAAATATATTCTTCATTAATCACAACAAAGTATTGAAAAATATCTGTTTTGCGTTTTCATTGTTTGTCAGTATATATACTGCATTAAAATTAATGATATTATATTAAACAATTAAAAATCTAGTTCAAAGTAAGGAGTTGAGTTAAGCTTATATCAATTGTTAAGTGATAAATTACTAGTAGTATAAACAATGGTTGCTGAATAAATAGTTTCTCATACAGGGTGATTGACCATTTGAAAATGTTATGTTTAACGACACCACTAAAACACCATTCATTTATTAATCTTCGGCTATTGGAAACATGCTACATTTTTCCATTAGTAGCAAGGGATCTAATATATGCACCATCCCACAGATGGGATAGCACATACCATGGCATTTGATATACCAGTTGTGGTGCACTGGCTGGAACAAGAAATGGCCCAATGGGCCCCCTGACAGAGATTGATCCTAGACCGATCACGCTTTAGCCAAGCACTTTACCACTGGGCTACGTTTTACCCCTCGACCATATGCAGATTATAATATGCTGCATTATTTGAGATGACTAATTTTTACTGAAAACAAAAAACTAAATTTTGATATCTTCAATTCCAGTTAAGCTTAAATGATAATGTTTTCTGCCCAAAACGGCCATAATAACCCTAATAACAAATATGTTGTAAAGAAGTATAAAGATTGAAGAATGAGAAGGCCTTGAAATAAGGCAGCTCCAGCAGAACTGGTTTATACTCTAGTAGCATGTGATACAGGCTCCATGCTTCAGGGGTCCTCGCGGTGATGTGTACATTCATTTTCCTCTTTCCGAGGGGGTTGTTATTTGTGCTATATAGGCCCCACGGATGCTTAAACGAGCTCAGGGTGATAATACAGATAAATATCCAGAAGATCGATTGTTCTATCACCTGCAAGACAACCAGCTAACCAAGGAATCCTGTGAAACAGCAGTAAAGTACAGGTACAACTGAATGTTCACTGAAAGGTTAACTTTATTATAGAATTGTGAACTATGATCTATTTTACTGTAAACATGGAATTTGTATTCTAAGTATTGAGTAATTTTTTTTTTTACAAAATTCCTTTGCTTTTATTTCAGCACTGCAGAGCATCAAATATATGCTAAATATTCTAAACTTTATTCAAAACAAGGTGACTAATCGTTATTCATATGAGATTCACTATTCAAGGGAGTTAACTCATGATCCTTTTTTTTTCTTTTTTTTACCCTGGCCTGAACATATATTCTACCAGTTGAAAAGAGAAAAAAGGAATGTTTATTTATTAAAAGACCAACACAAATTTAGACTATGACAGTTTCAAAATCTGGTATAGAATGAGAATACAAAGCCATTACCACCACATACTTTTCTTAAAGGAATGATCATGCAAGGCTTTTGGACTGGTATGCATATTCAGTGATACATACTGCACATTATTCCTTAATATCAACCAAGTATATTATGATATTTAATTAATAAAAGTGTTAAATGTGATGGCTGTTAAATATAACGGGTGCAGCCATTTCGTTCCATCACAGTGAATACGCCCTCTGGCGAGCTGGTGGTTATGTAATACTTAACACATCATGTTGGGAATTAGTCTTAGAACTGAAGAAACAAATGTACCTGATTTTTTAGTGATCATGAAACCAGCATGCATCGCAATGTTCTGTAATAATATCCATCCCAGTAAGTCAGCAATAAGTATATATTATTTTTTAATACAAAATAAACCACCATTGTCAAAATGGTCGTAATCACTATCATGGTTTGTCCATGCAATAACCTACATACTGAAATTGTAATCAGTGTTTTTAGTTAATTGGTCTAATGCTTACTTGCCTCCAACTGCGATTCCTGATTGGCAGGTGTATATTTGATTGGTAACCAGACATGGCAATTAATTACCACCATCTAGAAACAAAAATATATACTGGTATTACTAGTATTAACATCACTGGGTATGGTGAAATAACCTGCCACCCCTAAAATGATACACAAGATTGTGTAAATAGATAGCGAAATAATCCCCCTCACTCACCAACTATGTATTATAGACATAACCGATTCAGCTTTATCATTAAAATATAATTTATCATTGATAAAAAAAACCCACATGTATTTATACACAAGCCCCTTGCAGTGTATAATGATGTACATGACTATGGTTTTGTAATTGTGTCAAGACCTTGCTTTTCCAAACTCTTTCTTGAATAGGTTTTAGTTTGGATGTGTTAATGATTTTGTGTTTGTATTCAAAGCATGATTTAAATTTAAAGAAATAAGACCAGAAATAATTGTATTCATTTAGTAAATTTATTTTTCAAAGCAAAACTTTTATTCACATCAACAGCAAGAGAGGAGATGTTTTTAATTGATAACACATATATCCTGAAATTGGTACACCTGCTGGATAGTGAATATTAGCCAGTTCTATAAGTTCTGTTTCTATAAAGCAAATAAAATAAACTGGTCGAGCTATACAAACTAATAGTGTTTCCCCATACGTTTGCACTTTCAAGGAATAAAAAGGACAAATCTTCCCCACTTTACGGAATTAAGGCAATAAAACAAAATTATTATTATTAACAATGATTTCAATTGACCACAAAATTCACTATAATATTACTGTTATGTCTTACCACCCTTGAACATGATATGAATTCCGGCCCCATAGCTTTTATTGCCCTTACTTTCCAAAAATCCCCCTCCCCCACCGCCCCCCC
>JAECMU010162400.1:0-17684 GCA_016106625.1 Dracogyra subfuscus | reverse complement strand
TTTGTACTTCTGTTATATCAAAATAATAATAAATATAAAAACAACTTTTTCTACAATGGAATATATTTCCAAAACAATCATCTTGTTATTATTAAAAATTAATGCAGCCAGTTAAGCCTCCATTATAGACATTTTTCATGTATCTCATATACATGTATGTTACCAGAATTTCAAAGTTAAGAATGTATTTTTAGTGGGAGGAATAATTAGAAAACATTTTTACACAGTGGAACAGGTTTTTCACTGTCAGCAATATTTTGTTCCACATTTGTAATAATATAACAAATTAATGAATAATAATAAAATATTGTTTTACAGTTAAGGTTTTTCAATTTCAGTAATATTGTTTGAACATTTCTATTTCTCCTCAATCAATGAAAATACTCATTATAAACAGCAAGGATCCCCTTTCCTAAAATGGAACATGTTCTTTATTTTTAATAACATTTTTTATTTCTAAAACCATTTTTAGTGGAACACTTTTCTCACTTCCAGGGAAAATGTATTCCACATTTCTCACACTTCTGTAGGAATAATAATTATTAATATAAAAATAACTGTACAATAAACACATTTTTCACCTCAGTGTGATAAACACTTTCTCTAACATTTCTGTTTGTACTCCGTCAAACAATATGAATAGTAAACAAACATCAAATCGTATACAATGGAACACTGGTTTTTGTTCCATACTGGTATGTGTACATTTTTACTACATTATGAATATAAGCATAGTACATGTGTACAGTAGTTATAAAAAAAGTGAAAACACAGTACTGGCCTCGGTGGCTGGTAGGTACAGGGTTCTAAACCTGGTACTAGCTACAACCAAGAGCAAGTTCTTAAGAGATTAGTGAGTATTATATAGGTGTAAGGCCACTACACCCTCTTCTCTCTCACTAACTACTAACAATTAACAACTAACCCCCTGTCCTGGACAGACAGCCAAGATAGCTGAGGTGTGTGCCCAGAGCAGCGTGCTTGTACTTTAATTGGATATAAGCATGAAAATAAGTTGAAATGAATGAATGAAAACACAGTGCAGTGGGATCGTCTCATTTTCTGTAACATATAGTTAGTAACATTTCAATCTGTACTCCTTTCACGTGAATACTAATTATAGACAATAACAAATTGAATTTCTACAACTCTTTCAGTCACATTATGTTTTACATTGAGTTGTTTATTAGATTTCAGTATTCTTTTCATATTTCAGTTAGTACTCATTTGAAAAATATCATTAATAATAGCATTACCATAAGTATGAATACATTTTGTACACACAGAATGTGAAAACCTGTTTTACATTTTATAAATTTAAAAAAGCAAAAATTAAAAAACAAAAATGCAATAAGTGAACTATGCATACATATTATATAAAAACAAATATATGCAAAACTGTAGCAAATATTATACATGCATCATCAAATTATAAAATGTTATATATTTATATTTTGGTCCTGTAAGAGTAAGACAATTTCTATTTTTCCATTATATGCATATTTATATCAATATGGTTTAAATTCTAGTGTCATATATTTGTAATTTTGTAGTCATATTCAGATTTTCTTTATATATACATTCCTTACCTTTAGTGATTCTGTAATTTGAAACCATTTTAATTAACCAAGAATCATAAAACTGGTACAAGTATATATTTCAAGAAATATTCAAATGAAACAAATTATATTTAATCCCACAAAACATGTAATTACAATAAAACAAATTTAAATACCACAACAGAATCAAATTATGCCAAGGAATCAAATTACACGCAACTACTAATAATGTTCTTTGCACATCAAATTCAGTTTCCCTAACGTGCATTAAAGCATTTGAGTTTGGAGTGGATTCCAAGATGAAACCACTGCTTAAATTACTATTAGTACAGGTAGTAATGACACAACTGAGGGTGTTTTGTTGTCTTCATATGATGTCGTCCCATATTGCTCTCATGTCAATGTAATTCTAATAACATATAAATATAACTGGAACCAAATCAAAATCATTTTGTCCCTGTCCATTGATACACTAAGAATGAAAACTTAACAAAAGAATTGGAAGTAAATGCCACATTTCACATATAAGTGGTATGTGAATTGGGTTTGAAGCAAATTGGACCAATTTATAAATCAACTGGGTGTCCACAACTGGAAATAACATACTGAATGTCCATTAATTGGCAATGAAACACTTTTGACTACTTAGTGTGTCAAAAGTATTACTTGCCAAGTAGAATACAACATCAAGATTTCTTTATACACATACATATCTTATGTACACACGGCCTCACTAAAATATTCCTCAAATATTTCAAGACAAATCCTATTTCTACATGCATTTGTACATGTACATGTATATATATATGTACAATCTGTCAACAAAAGGTTAAAACAACTTAAAAAAACCTACATGTCCTCAAATTCAATGTTCTTTGATTTCAAGAGAAATTCAAAATATCTTTTTATATACATAGTGTATCTATAAAACCTAGAGGTGCTCTAAATTCAATGTCACACATAAAATCCATGTATATTCTCAACAATTGCACAGTACATATCTAAAACACATTTCCAAAACAAAAATATCCACTAAAAATATCAAATGTTATATTTATTAAAAGTTCAGTTCCACATAATATAATGGTCCTAGTGCTAACAGGTTTGGTGTTAGGTGTTACATATTTGACAAATTCAAATCGACATGTACACTATTAACGCAGAATCACATATTATTTCAACACACAGATTCAAATTAAAAACCAACAACAACTAAACAGCATTACAATTAAAACATGATATAACAATCAAAGGCACATGTAAAATAATCTGAAATGGCATACAAAAAGGTTAAATTTGAATTATGCATGTACATGGTCCTCAATTTTGTGTAAAATACAGCTTGAACTGTGTAAATACAGCATTAACATAAAATCTTTTTTTTATATACAAGCACAGCTCTATGATCCTCAAACTTGGTGACAACTAGTTTAAACAAATTCAAATAATGTTTTTACACATCATCAAATTGTCACATATAACATCACATTTCTAGAAATATGTACATAATACATGTAGTTACCTAGTCTAATGGTCATTGTCCTAACAAATTTGGCATTTTGAGGTCAAATTCAAATTATCTTAGACCTATCAACATGAAAATCAAAAACTTGATGTTCCTCAGTATCACATATACAATGTATATTAAAATTTTCAACAACAACAAAAAATCCACTAAAACATGACAAATGCATTAAACTGCTGAAGTAGCATTAACCAGGCCTCACACCAGTGGGTAATGTTATCCCCTTCATCAACCTGACTTCCCCTGACAATAACCTGATGGCCACATAGGTATCACCACTTGCATGGTACATTGTTGTGGATGAATGGTGAGGAACACCTATTCATAATTAAGTGTAATTATGGTGTTTTTTGTATACCAGTACAATACATGTGTTTGTATATCCAAGTTTATTAAATTAAAATTTAATTTGCTCAATGAAAATGTATTCATGAGCCGCTTATTTCACACTAATCTATAGTTATAATACTGTACATCATTTGATCACATGAGTAAGCCTACCGTTTCGTGACAAATAGCTAAATGGCTGGTTAATGAATACATTCACCATACAAATAAGCTTGTTGAAATTATTAGTATTTTATTCTTATTATATTTAATGAAAAAAAATCAAGTCTCCCTCCTGTTAAAGGGACATACCCTAGTTTCAGTTCATGAAAATTAACATTAAGTTTAGTTTAATTTACAAACCTGTAACACATTTTGATAAAGTTACAATTGAGTGAAACATGAGTCTTTGACTGAAATGGTGAAATACCCTCTAAAATAGAATAAAACTCGACTATATAACTGTTACTTCTCAGAGGCACGTGCCTTTTTACAAATATGAGAAATGCATTTTGTGATATTAAAAAACATCAGGATGACCAAAAACACTTCGAATGTACGGAAATGGATACTTTAAACAATAAAATTTAAGTAAAGTATGATTTCAGTTATCAAAAAACGCCTCTAATAGCCAAAACTAAGTCTTAGTGTTTAAAAATTAGGGTATGTCCCTTTAAAAATGTTGCTCTCTCAGAGTTTGAGAGAGAAGTGACTTAATTAGCCCTATAATTTGGACCGTGCGTGCGTGAGGCCTGACTAACAGGTAAATTTAAATTACCAAATATGTCAAGTGTATCAGTTCAACAAAACATTTGGCAAAACAAGAACATATTTATTGAGAAGAAAAAAACACGTAGATATATGTACAATGGTCCTCATATTGACAACAAAATTATATCAAATATCATAAACTGGCCCGCTTCAGCATGACACAATCAGTATTTGTAGAACATACATCAACAACTTAAAGTACATTACATGGTTAAAAAAAAAACACAATCAAAAATATGAAATCGTTTGTTACAAAACATATACCGTATATACATTTGTCTACTTTCTGTTCATGATAACTACAATAACATTTCAAATTTAAGAAAACATACACCTTGACATCTGTTGGCCCTACATGGACTGGTTGAAAGGGGATTTATCAAACTTTGAACATTTGTCGGGACACCATGACATCACTGTTCATTCACTGCTGAAAATAAAAATAGTATGCATATATATATTATACAAGATGTTTACTAGAAAAATAAATTGGTGGCCCAACTATATACTGTTACAATAATATACTACTATATAGTAAAGAACTGTAAAACTAAATTGCTAAATATGGTGGTTAAGTCTTCAAACTGAAAGCTGGTAAATAATAGGTTCATTTGTGCATTCTAGTGGGACGTATCACTTTGATATGTACCAAAATATTTTTAACCATATGGGTAATAAACATGTATATTACAGAGTTTACTTGCTCTGAACACTAATTGCAACAGTTGGTGCTCTTTACAATGTTGCATAGTTGCCATTATTACATGTATTTACTTTGATATTGCTGCTAATTAGCATCACAAATGGCATATCAAACAAACTTTTATAAATAGCATTTTGGTTATAAAGTTTTTATAAACATAAATTTTGCTTAAACAATCTTTAAATATGATATTTTAAAGTAAGTTCTAACACATTAATGCTGGTTTAATGCTGCACATGGATCTGATAGCCAATCAACTTTTGTGTTATATATATATATATGCAGACTGAATTGGAATATCCATTTCCATACATTCTATTATTACTTTTTAGATAAATTTCATGTGTTTTGATTGGTCAATAGCTAATGCATACCACAAGTACACCGTGTCATTTGCTGGAAAATACAGAATTTTCCGGGGTGTACAAAATGTCACGTGATGAGACTGATGGAATTTCCTCCAACACGCCTCATTGATTAAATTTGTTAAAAGTCTTGAATTCATTATGAATGAGAATACCACAACACGTTAAATTTTATTTTCACTGTTTATTTGAAGATTTCTTGAGCATGTTTAGCCAAAAAATGTGCTAGATTGTAAATTAAAATCTAATGCTAGAATATAACATTGCGTAATCAGTTACCGTCTTAGAACTTGGGCTATAATTATCATGAACATATTTTAAGTAATAATTAATTTGACATGCTTTTTACAGGTTCTAAAAGTTAGTACAACATGACAAATGTTTATTTTTGGGCTGCGGGTGTTCAATTTTGTTTTCCTGATTTAAAAAAAAAATTAATAGACCTAGAAATCTTGAACATGATGAATTTCATTGGCAGTCACAGTGGAATGACTATTAAGATACAATGTATATGAAAATACATGTAATGTCACACTGACTGTCCAGGTAGAAAGAAGGACTGCAATCAGCATGGCTAACTACATGTATGTTTTAAGTGAATGGTATTTTATTTTATTGACCAACATTAAAATATTGTTCTATGTCTAAAAATTATTGTTTTCTCATGGTATATGTTGCTTTGATATTGATAAATGTATTTACTTTATAATTTGAAGGACAAGTCAAAATATTTTTTAAGTACAAACACTGCAATGTATTTCATAAGGTACTTGATTCTAATTATAACCTAATGTCCATAAATCAAACTAAAAGAAAACAAACCATAAATGAACAAAAACTAATCATTAAGAAAGGTCAGTCCCTCACCAAAGTCTGCATACTCACAGAAAAAAAGTTCTTCTGCATCATTAAAATTTCAATGAGATGTATATTTATAAAATTTTAATATATTGTGTTTTACATATATGTTCTATTTATCTGTTAAAGGGACAGTGATCCCCTTTCTGTCTTCTGAACCTGAAGTACAGTCTACACAATACTTGGTGACGCTGTAACGTCATGTCATGGTCGTACTTTGTGATCACCTAATTGGTTGCGTACAGTTCTTCCACTGATTGGCCTTAACACGGCAATTAATGTATTGGGATGTTAAACTTATTCCACATGTGTACCCGCTTGACATTAACAAATGGTTAGCATGGCATCACGTGTCGACTCCCTAAACATGGAAGATCCTTAGTATTCCTAAACTGTCAAGAACATCTCTGCAGACACTGCATAGTTTTCTGATGAACACCAACGAACACCAAAATGATCGACTAGCAGGAACGTTTTTGCCATTCTAACTGCAATCATGCATATGATATCCTTCAATGAAGTTAATTTTCTTGGAGGCATGGCTTTACAATGATGATCAGATGCCAACAAAAGTATTTTTCTGAGTGATGAGAATCCATACAATAGTTTTCGAGTCCAATGATAAGAAAAATGACGTCAAAGAGGAGCATGTGACCAAGAATGCTAGTAATGCAGCTTATGATCACAAAGCATGAATAGCTCATGCAATTGACTGGGCACCACTGGGACATGGAAGGAAGTGGTTACACGTTCATTTACTGAATTTTTTATGACCAGATTTCAAGTAAATTATGAAATTATTAGGTGCACAGGAACTTTTTTCCGCAAGTATATATAAGTAAAATAGCGTTGAATATTAATGATAACTTTTAAACACAGTTTGGCATTTTTGTGCTTACAATAGTCATTCCTTTACATCAACAGGGTAGTTGTATACAAATTATTTTACTAAATAATCAACTCCATATTTAGATAAATTGGGACAGCCAGGCCGGAACATAAACTAAGCAATAAACTACATGTTTCAACAAGAAGTACCATACAATATTCAGAGAGGTCAGTGTTCCTGTATCTTACCTAATGCTGTCATCTTGTCATCTAGCTGATCTGACTCTCTGCATACTGGACGATATCGCCCGCGAGTCGACATGCATTACAAGCCGTGTCTCTGCTGTAGACGTCAGAAGGAATCTGTGGGAAGGACAGACGATCTGGATATCGCATCCGGTTGTAATTACACACAAGATTCTCCAGCTGATTGACAGGATCTGACAAGTGATGACTGAATGAAACCTGCAGGTTCCGAGCCACAGACCGGAGATCATGACTTCTGATCTGATCTGCCCGCCGGGCATCATGATCGTACAGCAAGGCCTTCAGGGCTTTTTCTGCGGCCTATAACACATTAAACAGTTTAATAATTAGTTTTCTTTTGTAAGTTCTCCTATTTATATATTTGGTCTAGTCCTGACCCTTCCCCTCTCCAGTCTCTAGCTAGTTTATTGACAAACAGACAACACATGCCAATGGCAGATCTATGGTTTGTGTATAGTCAGAATAATTAACTACATGGATTATATGGTATGATATCAGTGTTTTCTTTATTGATGGACAACACATATGGCATATATGCACATCTGCTGGCATCAACTCATTTGATTGCACTTGTATGCAGATGCACACATGCAAACTCACCCATGTATGTACATTTGGACACAAGGTGTTGTGCAACATTTGATTGCTTCCATGTGTTGCCGTTGTCAAACTGTCATCAGGGCTTGTGGTGGTCATAACCGATACTGACATTTTGCCCACCTCTATGTCACACATATACCTGTGCACATATTACAGGTGGATTCCTAGAAATACTGTTTTAAATATGTACAGAGTAATCCCCTTCCCATGGCGTTTTTATCTTTGGTTGCTAGTATCATGTCTACCAGGGGTTTTTTTTTTATTAAACTTAGAAAATCAATGTCAAGTTTCTTTTCTAAACGAACTGCAAGAGACCTGGAACATTGGTTTGTTATATATACATGTAGCAGTAGTTTGTTGTAAATATTTACAGAAGTGAGCCGTTTTTATTCAGGAAGTCAGCCATTTTGGATTTTTCACATTTAAACACTATAAACACAATAATTAGTGGGGTGGTTTCATTTATTATCATCAATACAAGCAAACATGCAAATAAATATAGTATGTTGAATAAAATTAGTGTTCAGTCAGTCACATTTGGAAACGAAGTTGCTTATTTTTGTCTGCTTAGTAAGCGCTGGTCTCAGACTGCAGAGCTGTAGTGATGTATAGGCAGTTGAATGAAACGCAGACATAGCTACATCAAATTTACTTTGGAAAACAGTGTTATCTTGTCCATCATGATTACATATCTACTAAATACTTTTAAACATTTCATAACATTTGTGTTACTTACCTTCAAAACTAAATATCCGGTTATTTAACGTTAATTATAATGACTGTATAGGGAGTTTCAAGTGTCAGTCTTATTGTTGAATACTGGCACTTAAAACAAGCACACAATAGCAGTGAAGTGAGAACACATGGTTAATTGCTCACTGCATTAATCCTTTAATTGTTACCAATTTACTAAGTAAAGACAAGCAGATGTTATCTGATTGGACTTATCAGTCATTTTGGATGCATTGTCGCTAATGCTACTGACTGATAAGATGCAAGTGAGTTGCATGTGTCAGCCCTCTTGTGGGATACTGGCAAAATGTCAATGAAGCGATGGAGACTTACACAAATCGAACAATAGTAGGGAGGTGAGATCATACCATTAATTGTTCCATACATTACTCCCTTAATTAATGCCAATCGACTATCATGACTCATCATATCAGTATAGTCATTTTTGATGCATTGCCATTAATGCTACTGAATGATAAAATACAAATAAGATAGAAAACAATTATGATCGGTTTCCTGTATATGCACTAATTTACACTGACATTCACAATTTTGACAAAGAATTAGTTTGTTTTAACAGTTAATTCACTATACTTAGTTCTTTCTATACATTAAAATATATTATTAATATATAGGGGGGAAATCGGGAATTTACAATCAGTTTGTTTTAACCGGTAGTTTGTTATAAGCATGTTCGTTCTAAAATACATTTTTCATAATTCTGAAAACACACATTACTCTGAGACATAATGGTTATTGGTATTTTGTCAAACTTTTAGTTTATTTTAGATGGTGTTTCCCCATTTAACATCACAGACATTAAGTTTAATATGGGGTATGGGTACATTCAACAATATTGTTCTGAACATCTTCTGTCAATCCTGTTCTGTTAAACAAAACATTTATTTGGATAAAATGGCACATCGATCTTCTGTCTAAAATAGCATCATTAAATAATAAAATTGATACCTATTTATTAAATGTTGATAGAAATACTTCTGAAAGACTGTTGAGCCTACTTAAAACATCTAGCAATGAAAGGAAATCATCATTATTATTATTATTATTATTATTATTTAGAAAAATATCTACAATGTTAAATTAATGGTCACTATGTTAGTCATGTCACTGTTCTAACACCTCTCGGCAGAACAGATTACACAATTCTGAAACAATGAATAGAAAGCAACCCTGATTTTTATGTGACATCTATCAGTGACACACTTTTTAAAACAATATTTGAATTAAATGGGTCCAGCTATTTCAGTGGTATTCTTCGATGTAGAACCTGCTGTTTGACTTTTTTTTTTTTTTTTTTTTTTTTACAAAAACTAAATTCAGATGTGTTAGAGGTTAATTTGTAGATGAACCAAAACTTGTGTCTATTTCCATAACTGGAAACTAGAGTTAGTAGATTTAATGAAGCTACAAACATGTGCATGAAAGTATAAATATATAACCAAAATAAAAGACAAACCTGATGTGATTTGAAGCAAATCCAGTTGAAAGCATCATATGATGAGTTTGAAAGTCCTTTCTTAGCTGCTTCAAGATCCACCACTGCCTGTCGTAACCATCGTTTGGCTTCTTGGTGATGTGGATAGGCATTTTCACTTGTAGCTGAATGAAAGCTGTAACTACCAGATGATGAATAAGAGCTGTGTCTTGTTCTTTGTTGGTAACTATGGTAACAATTTCTCTGCGATCGAGACCTTCTGTCCATATTGTTAAAAAAATATGATGATTCAAATGTTGGTGGTGTCCATGAATGTTTATCTGCAGTGTCGTCAATACTTTCACCACTTTCTAGTTTTGCAACATAAAACTGGATATACTGACATACACTGGTACACAACTGTTGACTGTCTGGGTCATTCTTGTCAGGGTGCCATTTCAGGTACAAACGTTTTACCACCCTTCGTCTGTCATGCTCATCAAAATGTAACCAGGCATGTTTCAATGTCTGTCGAATTTCTTTCAGCACATCATTTAAATCTGGCGAACTTGGTAATGCACTAGATAAAACAAGTTCCTGACTTGAAGTTGTTTTATGCCTGCACAATTTATACAGCTTTGTAGCATTCAGTTCCTCCACTCTGCCTTCTTCAACTTCAACACGATATTTACTCATTATGGGACAGATATTTTGTTCAGTAATGCCCCTAACAATAGCATAAATGTACACAGCATCAGACGATCTCATGCTTGAGGATGACGTTTCTGCTTCTTCATCTGTTGCACTGACCATTGGATCATAGACTTCAAGGCCAACATATTCACCTACATTCAAACTTTCAAAGTTGTTATTAAGCATCCAGTAAAATTCTTCTGGAATCAGAGTTCCAGGTGGAGGGAAAATATCTTTATCTGTTTCACAAATCTGAAAATCTGAGCACAAGATATTATGGTTGTCCAAATATAAATTAATATCTTTTCCATCCATCTGAAGCATTTGTGATATACAATTTATTTTATTTCCAATCTGTCCTTTGACCATTCTGTCAATTTCCTCTGATATTTGGCAACACATGTCAGATTCTGACTTTTCGCAAGCATCTGTATCTAAATACAAGATATGTCCATCTTTGTTAGACATGAACTCTAAAAAACACATTCTTTTTTTTTCACTTCCTGCAACAGGCAATTCAGAATATACTAAATTTGTCCTTAAATCATGTACCTGACAAATCTGGATATTCTTAAATTGATTTGCTATCAAAGTCACTTTCTTTTCAGTTATTGGCATACTATGATTATGATTGCTTTGATGATTAACAAGTCGAATAACACCCGAGACAAAAGGAGATGATGCTATACAATGCAGGTACATTGTGGAGTATGTCCCAGTGTAAGCCTGTTGCTGGCATTCATCTGTTACATGATCTTGAACTAATGATGTTAGAATATGTGGCCTGTGTTGTTCTGGAAGCAAACATACTGTACCAACATGATCAAACAAAGGTATCTGAAGTGCCTTAAAACCTATGAAGTAGGTGAGTTTCAGTGAGAAAACTCGCTTTTGTAGTGCAACATAGTTTGACAATACTAAGTCTTTTGAACACATAAGTGTTTCATTTGAAGTTGGTAGATACAAACTGGAAACAGAAAGTGCCTTTGAATAACGGCTATCTGCAAGACATGTGAAAAGCATAGCTACTGCCTTTTGTACCACTTTCCAATCATTGGGAGTCAGTTTATCTTCACCAATTTCCAAATGTTTTTCTAGCAAAACCTTTGCATAATGATTAGCTGAGACAATCTTGCTAGCACCAAGTCTCTCAAAAAAATACAAAAACTGTCCAAAGTATGGAGGTGACTGATAAATATACCCAGGAATAGCATCTTCGTCTGCAAGCCTAATAACAGTATCACATGCTCTGACCATACATCCAATGTCATTAAGATAAATGACTGGATATGCCTCCAGGTTCTGTTTGTCATGTTCTGTAACACCATTCTCTTGTAAATACTTGTAACAACTTGACATTATTTCTTCCATGCAGGGTTTGATCTCAACCAGGGCAGACTCATTCTTTGTTTTCAAATGGCAAGAAATGTTTTTCAAATGGATAATAACATCATCTTTCTGTGGAATAGTTTGGCATCCAAGCTGATGGAATATATTTTGGTCAACATATGGCAATTTTGGATATAAAGCGCAACTTGACCAAACTAAATAGCAGCTCTCAAAAGACACTGATCCACTGAAGGCAATTAACTGTGATCCATTTTCAAACTGTTTATGAATAGAATTCAGTGTCTTTCCATGTTTATGTTGATCTTTCATACAGAATGGCAAAACAAATTTTATATCCTTAACTTGTGATAAAAGATTTTCATTCAACAGATTTGGTCTCTGAAACAAATGCTTAACAAGGGTCTTTGACATGTTTGCAATCATTTGTGTTATATGTGCTTTTCCCAAGGTTTGAACTTTATTTGCAAACAAGACAAAATGATCAACAGACACTTTTTTAATCATGCCTGCCAATACTAAAAAGTCATGCCACTCTTCGTCATCATAAGGTGGTGGAGGAAACTTTGTTTGTGGACACATTACTCGAAACACAACCTCCATGTTGCTGAAGAACTCACTTGCTCTGCAAAGAGTGCCATCTGTCTTTTCTATAAAGGGTAATGTCTGCAGTGTGTGTATTAGATTGGATTGATCTGTGCTCCATTCCAGGTCAAATCCTGCTTTTAGCAAGTTGTTTTTAATGTGCAATAAGTGGATAGCCTTAGCATCTCTTGGCAGACACTCAAAGTGTGGTAGCAGATACTGGCTATAGAAACCTTCTGATGTAAGTGCTGTTATGTCCATGAAGGTGTACAGCTTTTTCAGGGCATGTTCATATCGAAACACAGTAATGCCAGTCTGTGAAGACCAGTCATCTAATCCTGCTTGTGGAATATATGGACAACTGTCTATCACAAACACTGGCCTGAAGCAATTCACCAGTGGCAGAGTAGATCTTGAAAGTGTAACAAAAAAAGGCAAAGTCTTCAGCATCTTGACTGCCTCATTCTTGTCACATTGCAGAGCTTTCAAGTCATCACAAAAATATTCCAACAAAGTACAAGCAGTGTCAGTAGACTGAATCTTGTCATATTTGTGATTGGACAAAGCAACTAACATACTGTGTGGATTTTTTAAATTTGCAGTAATGTATGATGTAAACGTAGCTATTTTTACATCATACAAAAATGGAGATGAATTGAAGCAGTGCAAACCAAGAGTCTTCAAAGCTGTATCTACTTTCTTGCTGGTTTCAATTTCAAGATTTACAACAAATGCAGCCTTTTCAATAGGATATAGCTGATTAAAGGATGTGCTTTTTGTTACGTCTTTCTCAACTCTAATTACTGAACAAGGCAACAGGCTCCAATCTCTCAGTTCTTGGAACTTTGAAATGGACAAACTGCCTTCACTAAATTCCTTCTGTAATTCATCAAAGAGAAATGTCCACAGTTTCTTGATCCATATCTTTGTGGGGTGCTGTTTAGTGTTCTTCCACTCAACAGGTGTCCCTTGTTTGAACTTCACTGCATCTAAAGTCTTATCCAGCAATCGAGAAAGGTCTCTGATGTCCATTTGTTTTATGGCGGGACACTGTGAGCAGTTTAAAAACAAGTCAGATATGTCTTTGTGAAGACATGCATCTGGTGATCCTTGAATAAGATCGGTGAACTTGGTTATAAGAACTGGATCCTGACAGCTAAAATATCTGAGCAAAGATGAATTTGTCAAACATAACGGAAGACCAATTATGTGTTCACCAAACGTTTCAGACTTTTGACAAAATATGATAACAAATCTGACTGTTGATCTGTCGCCAAATGGAGATAAGTCAACTGGCTGAGGTAATTGACCAACAAAGCATCTGTCTGTTTCCTCTTCTGAACTGCATGATTTCAAGAAAGTAATAACATTTTCTGGATTTACAGTGTGGACTTCATTACCAAGGTCAGCTAAAACAAAGTTGTCGTAAATCCAAAGAGGTGCTTCAATGATTTTCATTCCAATTTTTTTCAACAAAGCAGCTAGTTTCAGTGCTTGTGATCTGTGATGCTTTACTTCACTTGAGCTTGTAGACATTAACTGTGATGCACTAGTAGCCATATTTTTTATACTTCTGAAAACACTGCCAATTGATGATAACCCTGGATTGTGATGTTCTTTGTTTTCCTCTGCATTGTGTGTCCTGATATCTTTAAAGTATGATTCCAAATCATTGAAATATCCTGGAAAGCCTCTGGTAACACATACAGAAACCCAGTTGACAAGATCACACGTCTTATGACCATTGATCACAGGGAAAAGTGTCAGTCTGTTACGAAATACTGTTGTATAAAACACAATTACTAGTGATTTCCAGAACTCATCAGTGGTTTTATCTCCATCAGGAAACAGTGAGTTGTATTTGTTCACAGACTGCTGCACCCTAACTGGATCCACATCCTCAAACACTTGCATCTGCTTTAGAGCTGTAAAATATGCTGGTACAATCAGTGCTTCAACCATTTGTTTGTTCCACATGGATCGGATATCACTTGTACCATGCCACAAATTCCTTCTAGCTTCATGATCAAGAGCAAAATGTCCATTTATGTGGACTGGTAAGCCTGTTTTAATTGGCAGTGGAAGCATACAAAAGGCTTTCTTGTCGCTCTGTGCTTGTGGTTCATCAAGGCATGCAGCAACTCCACCTCTTGGTAACAGCTTGATGTCTCCTTTCCTCCATGCTGAATCTATTTCTTGTGGCAAATCACAAATTGCAGCAAATCCAAACTGATGAACAACCAACCATTCTTGTTCCTCTTTTTCATGAGAGCTTTTCAGCTTTAGTGTGACCACAATCTGTTCTTGGTTCATTTCCTTCAGGCCTTTGTTCTGGGATCTTCCATTTATGACTTGCTGACCAAGATTTTTAAGAAAGTGATGATGTTTCTGAATGTTTTCAGCACTGGTAGATGCTTCAACAACATGTTCTTTTTCAATATTTCCATTTTCATTTATGGATGCCACTGAAATTTTTCTTATGTTATGAAGAAAGAGAAGTGATTCAGCCATTTCACGTTTAAAAGATTCTAACAATTTTTTTATTTCACTCATACCAATAGCCTTTTTAGAAATGTCTGATTTCTTGGCCATTTCTTCAGTACGAAGTGGGAATCGAAACAGTGTGCCCTTTGGATGTAGTGCAATTTGATCTTCAAGAAAACATGAAAACACATCTCTGTATGATGTACGCAATTGTGCTATGTTATCAAACCTTGCCCCTGGGATACCTGGCTCAGCAGTGGGAGTGTACAGACAGTTCGGGTCTAGGACACAGAATGTCTCCTCAGTTTCTGGTCCCACAGTTAAAAAGGTTGGAACATCTGTCAGATGGTAAACAGCATTAAATCCAACCCCATACTGACCAGTCTTTAGTGGATCACCTGCTTTGCTGCCAAGTCCCAAGTCCTGTATTCCATCCAAATCCTTCTGTGTAAAATAGCTGTTGTTATAAACACACAAGGCAGGACCTTGTAATGACTTCCATCTATCATCAAATATTCTGTTGCATGGATGTTTTCTGAAATCTTTGATAAATATCAATTCAGTTGCCCCAGCATCATCAGCATTCTGCAGGAGTTCCTTCATGAGAGAAGAGTCACACGGATATCCTTCCAGAATCCGTTTCAGCCTGTTGGTGAGAGCCTCGTGTTGACCAAATGACTTAATAAATGGCACAGAATGTGATTTTAGGTCTTCCTGGCGTTTAGTCTTAACTCCAAAAGCCACAGCAACTTCAACTGGCATACTGTGATGCAGAAACTTCATAGAATGTTTTTCATTAAGCCACTCACAGTCGTCCAAACAGAGTTCAGAAAATGGATGCAAAACACCCCTTTTATCTGGGAGAAAGAGAGATTCAAATACTTTCCCTACAGATCCAGGTTCATTGCTGGCCATAAGATGAACCAAAAACGAAGCTGCCTTTGAGTAACAGTGAATCTGTGTTTTAGATAATGCATTTCCTTCACAGCATTCTGCTACCTGTATCATAATGTTTGCAGCATCTTTTGGTTCAAAACTCTCTCTTACACCAATAGTTCTCAGAAATGAGCTTTTTACTGAAATAGTGTCTACTTTGTACAAATAAGGCTTCAAGTCATAGTCCAGGGAAAATGCCATTTGTTCAGGCCTGATGAATTCTTTATCCTGCAGGATGACTGGTTTACCACGTAATCTTTCAGAAACAAGATTAATTTCTCTTGTGTTTGCAGATGAACAGACTTTGTTGAGATGTAAATATAAGGATAAACACATGGATGACAGTTTATTGTATGCAGATATGTCAAGTGTAGCTATCGGAGTCAAAGATACCGTCAACAGATGTTCAACAACCCTTGATACTGGAATATCATGTTCCGATTGTACACCAAGCCACCTGAGAACGTTTCTGGTTGATCTCACATCTATGGAATTCCCGTCTAAAACGAGGGTATTGGAACAGGTTATATTACTGCATTGTTCAAAACAAAGAGACAGTGGTGTTCCCAAATACTTGTTCTCATTACTACAGCACCAAACAGTTGGCCAATTCTCTGGTTTCTGAAGGATGGGCAAAAATCTTTCATTTTGTATTTTGTCTTTAATCTCATCTGGACAAGTCATAAATCGCTTCTTCTGACACATTCCACCTTGCAATATTATAACTTCTTCAAGGTAATGTAAGATATATTTGCATCGCCTAACTGCATCTTGTATACTTTCTTGACACAAAGTTGCTATGGATGTTACTCTTTCATAGACAACACTCCAGTGCAGCTCATCATTTTGCATTCCAAGATCAATTAGTACAGAAAGTAATTTCGCATTGCAAAAGTTATTTTCTTTAGAATTTAATGGAAAGACTCCATCTGAATCCATAAACAAGTGTGATGTCTTTCCATTTGGATGAACAAGGTCTTTTGGTTGTTTGAGTGTTCCTAAAGGTCTTGTTGGTATGCATGGAGTCTTCTCAAGTAGGGTTTTAACTTCTGCATTTCCATGTTGTAAAGCAAATATTACCAAACAATCCCTATTCTCATTATTCCAGTAAGGATCACTGATGTTTGGAAAGAAAATGTTTTGATAAAAAGCATTCATATTCAGTGTATGTGATTTCAACTCGGTATTCAGTCCTGCCACAGTAAAACCTTTAAGGATGTTTTCTGGAAGATCTATAACAACTGCCTTCCCTTTGTAGAAGTATTCAAATGCTTTGAATGCCGTTTTCCCAACAGCTTTTGAAAAACGTAACACGGGGTCTAAAACCAATGAATTTTGAAAGCAAACCCACCTTCCATTATACAAGAGAACTTCAGGATTCTCATAAACAATTATTTCATGAAACTGCTTAACAAGTGTTCCATACTGTATTTCGGAACCTGGCCATAATCTATAAAAGCTTGTGGGATCAATATCACCATTTATCTTCAAGGCCTCTAAAAGTTTGATCACAGAAAATGGCACTGCATCTGAATGGAGAACTTCGTTCCATTTTGCTTCAGTAGAAACTGATTTTTCATCTTCTGATTTAGAACATAGCTGTTTCCTGTCATGTGTCACAGCAAATGCCCCATTTATATGTAATGGCAATGGAATTGTAATTGGTAAT
>JAECMU010162297.1:0-15144 GCA_016106625.1 Dracogyra subfuscus | reverse complement strand
AGCCAAAATAAGAGTGCAAAAAGTGACTGACTATGATAAATTACTCTCCTACCTTTAATTACCGTTAGAGTTTCTCCTCTTTTTGTAAAATACAAATCGTGAAAAAAGATATATATATTACAGTGACACAGATTGCACATATAAGATTATAATGATGTTAGCAATACTGACTTCACTGAGATTGTATAGGGCAAAATACATGCAATTGTTTTAAACTTCTGCCATTTTGCCTTTTTTGTGGAATATTCTAAGACTCTGTGACATAATTAATCTGATATGATGATGATGAGTCCGTTATACCTTAGGGCATGTCATGACATTGTTAGATGATGTCATATCGACTGAACACTTCTTGAAGAGTATTCCATAAACATGCAAAATAGCTGATGGCAGAAAACTGCATGTGTTTCGTCCCATACAATCTCAGCAAAGTCGATATCGGTGACACAGTCTCATATGTGGAATCTGTGTCACTGTAATGGGTTTTACACAATTTGTGTCTGGACAAAGTTTGGGGGAGATCTACTGGCAATTAAAGGTAGAGTAATTTATTGTAGATGTTAACAATTTGGTTCAGACTTTAGTTTCACTCAAGATAAATCAATCGCATTTGGTCAGCTAAATGATGTTGATACTAGCATCATGTAGGATTTGTGAATCGATTAAATTGTTTTGAATGTGTGCCATGATTTCATTTCCATTTTTAGCACCTTCAAAAACTGTGTATGAAAAGTGCATATATGTCTGTAATCAATGGTGATGAACAGATGCTTGAATAAATGGATGAACAGGGTGCAATTTGTTTTTAAAATTTTGATTAGCATTTTTCCTACTGGATGAAGAATTGAATAGCAACTACTGGATTTTGATTAGCACTTTTATAAAATAAGTAAAAATTAATAAAACACATTCTTGATTGTACAGACTTACAATTGTATTGTGTGTTGCTTAACACAAACTTAAAAAAACCTGTAGTGTACATGTGATTGACTATCACTGTCACTTGTTTAGTTGAACAACAATATATGTCAGAAATAATAATCACCAGTGGTCACACTTGGTCATCTACCTTATTCTAAGTGATCTTTACGGGCAAACCCGATTGACCATAAGCAAATTTGTTTCACCCACGATCTCAATAGATTTTATCGCAGATCGAGGCCGTAACGCCACTTATAAAACCACTGAAAACTAGGCTAGGCACTAATCCAATTTGGCTGCAAAAATTATGCATCGCAAACTGCTAATCATTGATAGAATATTGTATCGCGATCGCAATATTATGCATCGCAATTTGCGATGCGAACCCGGTCATTTTGCAGCCTGATGGATGGTTGAATGAATGAATAAATGGATGAAAATTAATGCATGTATGACGGGTGGATGGATGGATGAGTACATGGATGGATAGTTGATGGATGGATGGATGGATCCATGATGGGTGGAAGGATGGATAAAAGGATGGATGATGGATGGACAATGGATGGATGGATGAAGGATGGATACACGAGTACATGGATGGATGGAAGGTTGGACAGACGGACAGATGTATGGATGCATGAATACATGGATGGATGGATGATGGATGGATAATGGATTAATGGATGAATGATGAATGGATGAATGATGGATGGATGGATGGATAGATGGATGCATGCATGGTTGGATGGATGGATGGATAATGTATGGGAATAACATCTATGTACGATATATATTTGTATGTACCTGTGGTATAAGGTTTAGTTCTAGCCACCGTTCACATGCTGCGACAATGCCTTCTTGTTTGTACTGAAAGAAATTAAATTAAATTAATCTTTAATCTCATAAAAAGTATGATTTTATACACTTTTAACACACAGTAAAATTAAATGTTATTATTGATTTAACTTTTTTTTAAATATTACAATGCAAATAAACAATTTACCATATTAAGAAAAAATTCTTAAATTCATGACAAGGTATTTTAAAGATGTTTCGTTTTCTTATATCTATCTTAATTAACCAATAGGTCAGTCAGGAACAAAAACAGACATACATAACAAAAACACTATTCCACTTTCATATAGAAAGGACTGAGAGAAAATAATGATAATTAACATATTTTATAGAAGAAAACTACGCAACATAAAGGAGTCAGTGGACTGAATTAAAAAAGCCTGTTTAAGTCTTACACACGTACAACTACACACATTTACAATGCTTAAACACATGCATTTAAGAAAAACAGGCTTCGTAAATTTGGCCCATAGTGTTTAATGAAGTCAAAGATAATTTGCATGTAAAAGAATATAGATATTGCTAACAACAAAGCCCTAAACAATTATGAGTACAGTGAAACCTCTCAAACCTGACCCTCTGTAAACTGGAATCCCTCAAAACCGGACCCTCTGTAAACAAGAATCCCTCAAAACCGGACCCTCTGTAAACCAGAATTTCTCAAAAATGGATGTTTTTCATGGTCTTTTTTTTTTTTAACTATCTGTCCAGAAGAGAACCCTATTTAAATTGGATAACTCTTAAAACTGGTCTTTTTACTTGATCCTGAGGATGTCTGGTTCAGAGACGTTTCACTATATATATACACGCAACATTAATGCAAAGCAACACAAAAATTATGTTAACTCATACATAAATAAAAAGAGAGAATTAGAGCTGGCATCAGTACTCATGCATGTACTATACTGATGAAAGAAGAGGACAGGGGTAATAGTATGATTTACAACAAGTACAATGAGAGCACATGCTATAATCGGCAGCACAAATGCAGCATATTATAAGTAATCTGAAGCTGTTCCATCAGGTACTATTTTTCATTTAGTAGAAACCATGGGATAGTCCGTTATTTGAAATGCACTCCCAATGGACAGGACATGCATTATCATTTCATATATCAATCACAAGACCCTGGCTGGAATGAGAAAATAGATTTTTGCAAATAGATTATCTAAAAAATCTGACATGCATTATGTACCATACAAATTTATTAACTTTTTTGTTTTTTTAAATGAAATGTGTCTTTGTTATATTGATGTTTTAATACCTTCCCTCCCATTTTGCAAGCTTATCAAAATGGTATATATATAAGACCACCTGTATGTTATAGGAGTATGACCGAAATGCAATATGGTTTTACAAAAATATGTTGACAACATGCAAGGCTCAATCAAAATGTTATGTATGAATTAAACTGAACAGCACCACAATGTATTAATTAGCACATTAATTAACATTCACTCCACAGAAACACGTAACAAACCTTAGATGCGGCCAGATGGTATTTGCATACAGTGCTCGTACTGATGGATAATAGCATATTTTTAACACACCTACAAGAGGAACAGTGGAGGTGTTTTCATGCAGGAGGAAAGCGTTCACATGGAAATTATCCATGATAGAGCCAGCACAACTTCACTCAGAAGCTATAAGTTGGGAAATATTTTTTTTATATATATACATGTATATTACAATAATACTAGATAACCAAAATACTGTAAAAGATGGATTTGTTGTAAATTTAGATCCATATTTATTGGAACTTCCACAGTAAGAGGAATGAATCATGTTTGAATGAATAAAATTTTAATAATAATTAGTTTAACAACTTTAATTACAAGGATATTTTCATAATATCAGTGTAAATATAGCTTGAACAAAAGAGGCCGGTGATGCTAGCTCCATCATGATTATTAAACAAAACTACAAAAGGACTATTATTAAAATATTCTAGGAAAATGAAGTTGAAAGGTATGAAATTTCAGGGCTCAAGCTTGATGAATATATGAATGTTTAAAGACACCCCAACACAAAAATACACTTCGGCTACTGGGTGTCGGCTCAGGCTTAATAACAGTACAGAAAAGTACACTTAGAACGAACACACTTAGAACGAACTACTGCATAGAACGAACTGATCACAAAGTCCCTTTTATCTCTCTATACATTCATAAACAAATTATGCAAATATATACAACAAACTACTGCTACAATTAACTAGCATGGTTCCTTCTAGTTCGTTATAAGAGTATTTTACTGTACATACTGACAGAAACTGCTGTACATCGATAGTGGATTTACCAATGACAGTTTTCAAACACTAAATAAATATTATAATAGATGTTGGTTGAGGGAATATTTTGTTACATTAATCTGTTGTCAAAGATACTAGTTTAAAAGTGCTGTAGGCATGCAGGCTCAACACCGATATTGGTGAACATTTTGCTTTTGGCAAAATCATTTTGCAATTGTTGTAAGTAAACAATTCTTAAGTTTGAGCACTGAATTTAATACACTTGACAGTTTTCTAAAGAATGGAATATACTGTTAAGCAAAATTAAAACATTTCTCATTTCTCTGCCATATTGATGAGATCATGTAATTGTGTTTATACATCCAGATACATTAGCATCTGGACTGCACCAGTTTATATCAACATGCAATATAATAGAGAATATCTACCAAGCAACGAGGAATTTCTGTTCATTATCTGTCCTGAGTGAATAATAATGTAAACCTGAGCGTTTGGTGAAGATTTACATCATTAATCCACTATGGATAAATCATTTTTAACTCCTAACAGCAAGTTGGTTATATAATTCTCTATATTACCCATTCACATTTTTAACCAATTTTTAATATAAAAATCCCTCTGCTGTTTCAAGTACATGAAATTCCTATGTGCTCAATTGCTACTGTATGACATAAATAACTCATATGACATAGTCAGTTGAGAGCTGGTGATGTCATGCAATAATATTGTGAGTTTTTTTGCAGTATATGTTTTACAACACAAAATATATCTTTCAATTATACAACAGAACATATTATTTTTCGTAATTATAAAAATCACTGCTTATGAAAAATACACCACAATATGTTTATAAAACAAATCAGTCCGTAAATTGTAAAACATGTGGTATATCCTGAAATTAATGCATCCATAAATTAATGCGAGTGACGGTGGGCAGACTAAAATGTGAGTGACCTCCCTTTGAAATATTAACTTTCCTATCTTTTCTGTGTACTTTTTGGTTAAATCCATATTACAATGAGATCAACTCACTAACCTGTTAGTCCTTATTGTTTTTAACGAGATCAACTCAAAACATATGTTTGTGGCAATCATTTAGGTAACGTGTATTGTTATCTAAAGCTGGTTAAACATTAGCATACATGAATCATTACAACTGTATACCAACAAAGTTGCAGGGAACATGAACAGTAAAGACCAATAAAAGATCAACATTACCCATTCAAGAGCGATGGATCATGTTGGCTTTTGACTGGGTGGCCAAAGACCCTACAATCATCACACGTGGCTTTCAGCTTGCAGGACTATTGCAAAATTTGTCTGTCTCATTTACGATGAATTGTGCTCTATTTGTTTTGTAAATGTATTAGAATATTAACCTTTCTTTGTTTTAATAGCGTGTGATACAAAACCTGCTGGACTATTCAACAATTACATGTAGTCTGTCTTGCCTTGTTGTTTTTTATGTTTTAATAATGTGGGACACACATACAAAACATAGAAATAAATGCGTAATATTATTAATGCAAATAACGCAAACTCGCATTTTTCGCATTAATATTAGGATCACATTTATTTCAGGATCGATCTACAGTATTTAAATAGACTCATAAATGGAACCCTAAATAAATGAAAGTAAAGTTCCAACTGTAGCAAATAACTAATCAATGATCATCATTTTTAAGTCAGGCAATCATGCAGTAGCAGTATAAGCAATCTGCACATTATGCAATTATCAAAATTTTAAAATAAAACCCAAGATATCTGAGCCTATATGAGTAATAATTAATGTAATAGAAACTATAAAATATAGAGAACACTAAAGAAATTAATAAAAGTCACTTATTTGAAATGAAGCACATATCTAGAGAACGCACATTAAGTCATAAAGACTAAAAATGTGATACTACAAATAACACAGGATACTAACTGGAGACACCAAGTCATAGAATGCAAAAAACAAAGCCAAAAAAACTAATACAAACTGAATACACACAATAAAAATACAGAAGTGGACTGATACATAAACATTAATGCAGACAAACTATACAAGGGCAGATTATGGGTTTTTTTCCCCAGTTGCATGGACCCCCCTCCCCCGGCTAAAAAAAAACCCTCCACGTAAATGGATGTAGACATGAAATTTATAACTTCAAATTAGAAACATTTACTTATTGTTTTGGAACCCCCTCCCTTACCAAAAGCATAATCCGCCCCTGCTATAGAAGAAAAAAAAGCACAAATATTGAGAATATGACAGAAGATGAAAATCTGAACACCATGCATATATCTGTACCCAACAGAGAATGCAAATTTGTAACAGTCGAGAAGACGGAATGGAACTTCCACGAGTACACGTAAAAAAGGAGATAGAATGCAAGTACACTTTATAAATTAGGAACGAAAAAAAAGAGAAGACAATTATATTAATCCACTAATTTTTAAAATGCGAGGCAACTAAGTTAAGCAATGATTAGTAATCACAGCATTTATAAATACATTTTCCATATTTATCAAGTTTACAGAATAACATTTCACAAGGTACATACCAACTTGATAATAATTGATATATAGTTTACTATTATGTTTTTATAAAAACCAACAAAAAGATTATATTGAGAAAACACTATCAAAATTATATAAAGACTGAACTGCTATATTAATTTTTATTCTGTTTATTTTTAATAAATAATTTTTAAAAACTAAAGTCCTTTTATTGGTTAAAAACATTTAAAAAAATATATAAATATTGGGTAAAGAAGTTTTAAAATAGTATAAATTTGATCCCAAAAATGCAAATGCAAATTTTCGTTAATATTTTGCATATTTACTAAGAGATGTTAATTTAGAAATGACTAAATGCACATTAACATAATACATGTACATACAATATTGGTGGCATATTTTCAACCACAAAACATTGCATTATAAGTGATCACTACGGTAATAAATATTGATACTGAGTGAACTACACAGACTGGAGGTATGACAAGATAAAAAAATATAGCTTTACCATTCCACCAGAGGCTTGAATTGCAGGATGGACGCCGCTGCCAAGACACCTTCGATATTATTTATATCTCCTTCAATTTCATCATGATACAGGTTTCCAAGGGCAATAGCCATTGCTAAATAGATAAAAAAGGAATTATATCACATGTATTTGTTTTAATCTTATTTTATTTTAGCTTTTATTTAATTTTTATACATTTATCAAAACTTAACGAAATGCGACAAGGATGCGAATGTTATAAATTGGTACACAATGTAATTAAATTGTCATTTTGTTCGGTCAAAATTGTTTTTGAAATCATTAAGTTTAAGCACATGCCACAATGTTCATACTTTACAACAGAAGAACCTGTATTCTTTTTTTTTACATATTTATAGACAAATGCTGAAAGGTTCTATTGAACATTAATAGTTTGTTGAATACAGGTACGGCTCGAAATGCATGTAGAAGGTCAAATATGCCCTGATGATTTTTTTTTTTTTTTTTAAATAGCAGGCCAAAAGAAATATGGCCTACTGGAAATAAGACAGCATGGGATGAGTGGGGGGTTGGGGACAGTGGGGGGAAAATAAGCATTATAAAAGTAGAATATAACAGAAAGAAAGAAATGCTTTATTTAACACATTTTATCTACGGTTATATGGAGTCAGACATATGGTTAAGGACCACACAGATTTTAAGAGGAAACCTGCTCTCGCTACTTCATGGGCTACTCTTTCCGACTAGCACCAATGGATCTTTTATTTGCGCTACCCACAGGCAGGATAGCACAAACCATTGTCTTTGTTGAATCAGTTATGGATCACTGGTCGATGCAAGTGGTTTACACCTACCCATTGAGCCTTGTGGAGCACTCACTCAGGGTTTGGAGTCGGTATCTGGATTAAAAATCCCATGCCTTGACTGGGATCCGAACCCAGTACCTTCCAGCCTGCAGACTGGTGGCCTAACCACAACACCGCCGAGGCCGGTTAAAATATAACAGAATCACAAGATTATAGCCTCAGCTAAATACAAAATGAGTTGATCATCTGTATTTGAATTTTTTTAGCAAGTGACTGTTCTTTTTCACCTGCTGGTCACATATGCTGCAGGCCGCTATTTTGAGCCTTGGAGTATACACAAATTAACTGCCTCTGACTTTACCTAGTCAACAACCAAATTCTTATTATTAGTCAAATATGTTTTTGGTTGGCATACACCAACAAAACTCATAAAAGCACTGCTAATATTAACAGGAAAAAAACAACAAAAAACCAAAACAAACCCATTTGCAAAAAGTATTTTGTTAAAACACTCATATACTAAATTTATATTTTATGATGACAATTTATAGTTCATAAACTATACTGGCAATTTACTGCCTTCCTTATCCAGCACCACCTATGACACAGACACAACTATATATACATGTGTATGTATCTATATATATATATGTATATGTATATATCAGGGTTCGAACTTAACGGTCGCCCGATCGTCCCTGACGACTGAAAAGGACGACGGGCCACTGAAAACCAACAGTAAGTTTGCCCGCCTGGTGACTGGGTATTGTTTTCTTTTTTTCTGTTTTCTCTTATAATCTGTTGCAATATTGTTGGGGTTTTTTAGAAAATATTATTCGGGCAAGTGAAAATAGAACCGGGCAAGTGAAAGTACTGTCACCACTTGCTTGGATGGCAGCTGGAAAAAAAAGGTTAAGCGCAGACACTGATATATACAGTGAAACCTGTCTTAAACGGTCACACAAGGGAGTAGATAAAAGTGGCTGCTTAAGACAGGTGGCCACTGATTAAAGGTTGCAACATATAGTCTTTAAAACATATGTTGTTGTTTCTTGTTTTCGTGTCTTTACTGCTAATTAATGGATGTGAGGTTCACAGTTTACTACAAATAAACTTTTGAGATGTCGCCTCCTTCAGGAAAAACTGCAACTGGAATGTGTTAAATTAAGCGTTCTCAACCAGTTTGATTTCTTTTTCCATTTAATTATTTGATTTCTACTTCATGCGGTGTATTGTAATAGTAAGTGAATCTACAAAAGTCAAACGAAGCCTGCCCAGAGGCAGATAGATGCTTTCCATAGACATACTTTCTTAACTGATACACAGTACAGATGTCGGAATTGAATGGGTATTAGTATTCCTGATGGAAGGAAGATCAGTTATTTGTTGCACCTTATTGCTGTTGTTAAATATCCCTTTTCTATAATAGTAAACATTTACTGTGGCCGCTTAATACAGGTATCATAGCGATCTGGGATCTGATTTGGGTGGCCACTGGCCGTGCTAGACAGGTGACCACTTATTACAGGTGCATTTACATTATAAATTGTTTGGGAGGAAAAAAAGTGGCCGCTTATAGCAGGTGCCGCTGAATACACATACAACACTGACTGAAACTAATTTTACCGGTTTGCGTAACAAGTGGATCATCAATTTGCAGTTTAATCTTCGTCATGGATCTGCCTTTAACGGTGACGCACACGGAACTGTTGGGTTTCCTGATCTTGTTCTCTTTGGCCGGGATCTTCAACTCCTTGGTGAACTTGTTACTCAGTTCTCGGTACTCGTCGCTGTAGAAACTGCTCTGGTTTATGAAGCTGTCGATTGTCTCGCACTCTTGGTTGCGGTACGATGTGTGGGGGTTCGGGTCGGTAGCGGCCTTCAACAGCTCGGCCAGCGTTTCCGATTTCTGGATATACGGGCCGTGCAGTTCCCAGTCCATCTTCAAACAGTGCAGCAAAACATCTGTAATCATGAATGAGACAATATTATACAGTGAAATCTTGTTAATCCATGGGAATAAGAAAACAAATCTGGTTTTAAGAAGTGTCCACTTCAGAGAGGTTATATTTTTTGTACTGACATTTTAAAGGGGACTGTGAAAGAAGTCAGGACCCATATTCACAAAATATCATAAGTCTAGTTTTACACGTAAACGTAAATCTACGACTGAAGAACTATTCATGAAGTAACGAAAATGTAAGTTGCGTGTAAAGTCGGATGTAAATATAAGAGTGCCTCCAGTTACAACTAACACTGCACAAAAGTCGTGTACTTATAATAAATCAAGCATGATCGCCGTTATTTACTTTTATTTATGGAAACTGGCAGCATTTCCAATAATTGAAGCAGTTTGTGATGGCAAACGCCCACAGATCGACTATATTTGTGTTGGTGATCAAACGGATGTTTTCGACTCGGCCATTTTCTCCTGAGTTATCTTTTCCTTTTTAAGAAATATCCTCAAGTTTGAACCAAAATGCGGATCCTCACCAATACCAAAATGTAATGTTTCGGCGTTTGCGATGTTATTGTTAACAGACGACAAACGAAATTGCATTTTACGCATTTGTTATTTACCCGATAGCCATCGTTTCTAATGGTTTTTTAACTTCTCCGGTGAGAGTGTTAACTCGTAAATTTACGTCCAACTAAATTACGCGTACATTTACAATAGTCTTTGAGAATAAAATGCTTTTTGCACGTAAACGTAAATCTACAGCAGACTAAGTGCTATAGTCGTAAATGTAAATTAAACCTTTTTTTGAATATGTGTCCAGGCTTAGAGGGGTTTCTCTGTATGTTATATGGTAAAAGAAATAAGGCTGAACATGCAGTTTATAAAAGCACAACAAGCCAGGGTGTCTGCCAGAGGGTAAAACGGGTATGGTACCATACCCAAATATGTTTGTAGATTTTCTTTTTAAATAATATTTGACAAAATGATTAACTCTTATCATTACTGTATGACATTCTTAACCCTAACCCTAAACTTAACCCATTTTTCTTCTGGGGGAGACCCTCCATACTGTTAACTTGGTTACATTCAATTCTGTAGCACCATACCCAAAACAACATTTCTGACAGAAACACTGAACATCTATACACATGGAGCATAATATATGGAATGGTTTATATGCTAAGAATGAATGAATGAATGAATGAATGAATGAATGAATGAATGAATGAATGAATGAATGAATGAATGGTTTAATTACACTACAGCACAAAAATACACATCAGCTACTGGGTATAACAAATGTTAAGTGTATGCTGAGAAAACAAAATTATATAAAGTTTAAAAGTATAATATTGTTTAAATTAAATCCATATGGAATTATGAAATTAGCTAGTTAACTGTTTAACTATCTGCATGATAAGATAACCAATTAACTGACATGACTAATGTTAACACTAATATAAAAAAATATTGTTAACTTTTAAAACCACACCAACTCCCAATATATAGAACAATGTCTTAGTCAATAAAGAAGTTTCTTAACAAATTACCATCAAATTGTAAAGATTAAATTTCATTTTTAATACAGGGGTGAAGACAAAATACCAAAGTATAAAACATATTAGTAATCGATAATGCAGTATACAAGTGGCTTTTTTTAAAACTCAGAATCCATCTAAGATGGAATTGTGAGTAAAATTAGATAGTCTTATATTAAGCTCACGTTTCAATAGTTCAATTACACAAGTTGTCTTTGTAATGTTACTAAAAACATAGTAGGGGAGGCAACTCCTAGAAAACTATTTAAGATTATTGTTATCTCCCTTTAAATATGCATCGGTATACATTTGTATCAGATCTACATAATCAGCTTCGGTGGTATGTTGGTTAAGCCATCGGACATAACATTGGTAGGTACAGGGTTCCCAGTCTGGTACCCGCCCAGAGTGAGTTTAAACAACTCCGTGGGTAAGTGTAAGACCATTACACCCTCTTCTCTCTCACTAACCCTCTTTTCTCGACAGACAGCCCAGATAGCCGAGAAGACTAGTGTGCCCAGGAAAGTGTGCTTGAATCTTAATTGGATATAAGCAAAACAAATAAGTTGCAAAGAATGAAAATGTAGATCTACAACTAGGCTCGGTGGTGTTGTGGTTAAGTCATCGGACATAAGACTAGATGATACAGGGTTCGCAGCCCAATACTGGCTCCCACCCAGAGCGAGTTTTAATGACTCATTGGGTAGGTGTAAGACCACAACACCATCTTATCTCTCATCAACCACTGACAACTAACCCAGATAGCTATGGTGTGTACCCAGGACAGTGTGCTTGAACCTTAATTAAAAATAAGTTGAAATGAAATGTACATCTACAGATATTGATTACAGTGGCTTTTTTCAAGAACTGATACAAGCTTAATTATATTTGGAGTATACATGTAGGTGATGATATATAAATTTTTTTTATCTTTGACTCACTTATTTTCTTTTTTCTCAGTAGAATCATTTAATTTATTAGTCTTAAGTAAGTTTATAACAGTAAGAAACCCCCCCTGAAAAAAACTAAAAAAACACAGAAACAATCATAATAGCAAATATCTAAGAAATCTTATTCTTGACAAAACAATCATTTCTGTGAAAAATGTTGGTAAAAACATATAATAAAAAATACCAAAAGCCACAAAAGAAATGCATGTACATGTACAGGTATATCGCTTTTCATTTTAAATTGTAAAAAAATAAAATTAGAATTGAAAGAACAAATTCTATCAGCCTGAGGCAGTTGTATCTGAAGGAACACAGTGTCTATATGTCAAGCATCCATATAAGAAAAACTACAAGAAGCTCTTATATTTAAATTTCAAGGATAAAATTATATTTACCTCCCGACATGCTATCTGCAATGAAAATAAATTAATATTATTATTATTATTATTATTCTATAAAAAATAGTAATTACATGTACAACCAGAACCACTGTGTCAGAAGTTGACACTACTATACTACAGACATAGACAATACTATATAATAATACGAAAGGTAAATTAAATTTCATATTCAATTTCACCTATTTGTTACCATCAGTATAATTGTAATAAAATAAGCACATATTTCTTGCTGAATTTAACAAGGCCTCAAATGACATTTTTATAATACAAATATGCATATACTATACATATGCATATACACTATCAGCTGTTATGCTACAGTAACATATCCACTGGATGCAGGACACATTTTTCTACCTAAGATTTCGGGAAAGAAAGAAAGAAATGATGCACGCAACACATTTTATTTACGGTTATATGGTGTCAGACATATGGTTAAGGACTACACAGATTTTGAGAGGAAACCCGCTGTCGCCATTTCATGGGCTCCTCTTTCCGATTAGCAGCAAGGGATCTTTTATTTGCACTTCCTACAGGCAGGATAGCACAAACCATAGCCTTTGTTGAACCAGTTATGGATCACTGGTCGGTGTAAGTGGTTTATACCTACCCATTGAGCCTTGCGAAGCACTCACTCAGGGTTTGGATTCGGTATCTGGATTAAAAATCCCATGCTTCGACTGGGATCCGAACCCAGTACCTACCAGCCTGTAGACTGATGGCCTAACCACAACGCTACCGAGGCCGGTAAGATTTTGGGAAATCGGGGGTATATCGCAGGGGTCTGTGGCATCTGTGTGTAGCAGTCACATATTCAACGGGGCCCACATGGTGCCCTTTGAAGTTTTGTCGACTCCAATTGCGAGGCACTCATGGGTAAGCTGCAAGGGTACCGCAGAATAATCCTACGGACACTGCATGGCAGTTGGACGGGAGCCATAAGATACCCATCGTATGGGGCTCATGAAGGATGATGATCTTGGAAATTATATGGATGCTGTATGATTTGAGGGGCCTGAAATTTAGTCCCAAAATCATACCGCATTCGTACGAATGTTGCGGGGGGGGGGGGGGGGGTTACTGGGCTCGTGCAATACTGTATACAATGTGTCTATGGGTTTACGGCCAATAATTATTTCTATGACACATCAGGAAATTTAAACTCCACACTAAAAGCTTCTGATGCACTCTACGATGAGGAAAGAACGCCGAGGCGCCATGGCACCCTTGCGACCACTATGAGATTTTGCAAATTTTCCCTGATATTTGGGCTGATACGGGACCGGTGCCTTATCCTGAATCGGTGGATATGTGACTGTGACATTACTCAAAACTATTACATTGGTTGGATATATTTAATTAGTACATGTTGTATTCAGCTGAACTTTTTATCTTGTCACCTTTGTTTTTAAAAGTAATATTATTTACTTTACTGATATTTATTTTGCTGATACATGTATATACTTGTAATATCGGTGAAAAAAATGCAATGAATTACTAGTGAAAACAACACCATTTCTCACACTAAAAAAGTGTTTCATCATTGTATATTGTTCACTGCATGCAGAAACAACTCTTGGAATGTATGTATAGTTGAAACCCGATATCAACAAAGTGTTCAGGTAATTTGACCTAACCATTTGATCAATAATGTGAAGTGTAACTCAGGACTTCATTCTTAAGTTCTTAACATTTGAAAATATCAGGCAACTGATAAATCACTCACAGGTCTCTTAAAATTGAGGCAAGTGATTAGGTATTCTACATGAAACATGTTGAGTATACGCTACACACTTGACAAAAAGACATTTTGAAATGGCACAGATATAAATGACCTGAACGTAAATAACCGGAACATAATTGATCTCAACTTACGAAGACAACAATAATAATTCAAGGATGCAACAATACTAGTACTGAGGTAAGCTAGCTAGGATTAAACCACGCTACCATCTTTTAGGTGGATGATAAATATTCCTGAGATGTGAATTAATGACCAATATATTACAACAAGTATTCTGAGAGTACTGCTAAAGCTATACATGCCCCTGCTAGGCCCAACACATTTTCATATCTCCAAGTTCAAGGGACATAACTCTGTGAACAATGGGTAAATCTACATGAAAGTTATTCTTGATCTGTAATATTGCATGATAAAGCTATATACACAATTTCAGTTCAATACCTTTAGGCATTGAAACACGTACAACATCTGGAAAACAAATGTTTGTATCTCCTACATTCAATTTCTTAAGGGCCATAATTGTCAAAACTGAGTAAATCATCATAAAAGTCAAACTTGTTCTCTAACAGTATATAATAAAGCTATACAGATAATGTTAGCTCAATATCTTGAGGCTTTAAGGAAAAAAGTCTCCCAATTCAAGGGCCATAACTGTGAAAAATTAGCAAATCATCATGAAAGTCAAATATTATCTGTAATAGTATATCATAAAGCTATTTATTACCC
>JAECMU010162266.1:0-13665 GCA_016106625.1 Dracogyra subfuscus | reverse complement strand
TCGCTTCGTGGAGCCCGGGCTCCGAGCGTGGAACATGGTAATTGTCACATGTTCGCTTCGTGGAACTGGGCTCTGAGCCTGGAACATGGTAATTGTCACATGTTTGCTTCGTGGAGCTGGGCTCCGAGCGTGGAACATGGTAATTGTAATATGATCGTTTCGTGGAGCTGGGCCCGAGCCTTGAAGATTATAATTGTCAGAATTGCTAAATGTTTGACATCCAGTGGCCAATGATTAATAAATGAGTTGGCTCTAGTGGTATAGTTGTAGTAAACACCTTTAACTTTGGAACAATGGAACCATAAAAATAGTAGCAGAAATGGCACTAGCTGCTTTTTGCCCATTTTTCAACATTTGTTTTTGTCCACTCCATCATTTGAATAAATCATTCATGACATGAATTGTGTGAATACTGCAGAGTGTGAAAATGGAACTACATTCATTTGGGGCACAAGATGCCAAACTTTGTCCTTTTTCTATTATTTGTTTTCATTTATTAATTGACGGAATTATGGATCTTCTCGTACCAATAATTTACATTTTACTTTGGTATTGCGAATTATAAATTAATCTTTTGATTAACCTTTTGTTTTTGTTGACGTTTAGTTTTCAAATGATGTTAAAATTATTATTTTGAAGATATATGTCTACATGTGTACATTTTTATTGTAGAATCATAACACAAATTTTGTTATGCACATTAGCTAGTTATATGTACAATTAAGTAAGGAAAAGGACTTGACAATTATGACATTGTATAGCATGGCTTTTGTTAACAGATTTGATATGTCAGTCATTTCAATATAGGTCTGTGATTTATATATGATAGTATTATGAAATAAGATTTTGCTGGTTTATTGGTAAAACATTAATTTTTCATTATTTCTTTGTGTGTGTGTGTGTGTGTGGTTTGTCATATAGCAAATCTGTGTTGTACATTGGCTGTTTTATATAGTATAATATTTATATATATTGCATTCAAGAACTGCTCTTCATGGCTTTTTGCACTAATTTATGACAGATCATTAATAAAACATAGAATTCAGTTTTTGTTATCATCCATCACCACAAGACTGGGGCCTATTTCACTAAACATCTTAACTTTATGTCTGCCACTAGCAATTATACCAGGCATACGTTTACACCTGTTTGATATCTATTTCACGTAGAAAATTACATCATTATGGGAGATGGATCATTTTAATGACCAAAGAAAAACTATATTTGTTGTACTATAATAGTTATAAGAATTGTGTTTTAGTCGTAGATTTACGTTTACGTTTTGTGAAATTGGGCCCAGACTATACTTGGAATTGCATATTTTAGTGTCACCTAAAAATACTCATCCTTATTTCTTTGTCTTTCTATTTGTAAGGCAGGATTAAACTCTGTGGGGCACTCTTTCACTCTCCTCCCATTCTTGGGCACCCCCCACGAAAAAATTATAAAGATAGCTTCATAATTGTTTAAGAAGTTGTAGACTTAACTACTCAGTTGCCACCCAAACAAAAAGTCCTAGCTACAGCTCTGGATTGGTATATCAAAGGCTGTGGTATGTTAGGCAATGATATTTTACAAAATTATACGTTTCTGTAGCTTACTGGCAAAATCAGAACTAAAGATATTTTATCCATTATGTTGTCGCCCACCAACAAAAATTTTAAAAAGGAAATTCCGATACTAATTAGCCAATGAAAAAAAGTGTTTCCCATAAAATTAGAAATTCTGAGGCCTGTATGTGCTGTCCTGCCTAGTGAATAATGAATAATCCTAAGCTGGGTTTCTGCCAGAGGGTATGGACGGTAAAGTACCAGGGACCTAATTCACTACAGGGCCGTACCCTCCGGGGGGCAGAGGGGGCAGTTGCCCCCCCTGAGAATCTCGTTTTTTTGGGTTTTTTAATATGTTAAGGTCAAGGTTTAATCTTTATAGTATGTTAAAAATTATTTATAAAATTTAGTGCCCCCCCCATGGATTTTGGTCAGGGTACGGCCCTACACTAAACTCGCAACTCGCAGTGCAGTGCAATGCTAAAAGACTTGCAAAGAGGATGCTTTGTTGTCTAGCAGAGCCTAAGAGAGCTTTGTGAATTCGGCCCCTGAAATGCAGATTCCAATATCAGAACATGCAAACCTATAAGCGCCTAGTAGAGGAACTTCCAGTTTGTTTTGTTTTTACATGTGTCTAGGTAGCCTCAAATTACTTTCTAGCACAAAGTCTGCCAAGTTTTTATTGCCAGGATTCTAACCATCTGCTCCAATGGAAAATATCTTAACGGGTTTTCTTTTAAGACTATAATGAACAAAATAAGAAACTTCCGCTAACTTTGCTTGAACCTAACTTGATGAAAACAAATTGGGGAATAATTGATATATATGCATTGAAAGAGTGTTCCATGATGCATCATTTGGTGCAAAAATCATGACCATAGGTTAACAGAAACTGGGAGAGATTTTCACCAAGTGGGATAGGGGTTAAAAACAAAAACACTTAATAACGGGTATGACCAGCTTTTGAATTGACCACTGCAGTGCATCGCAGGTGCATAGAATTGACTAAAGTGTTGATTTCTGCCCGTGGAATATTGTTCCATTCCTGAATGAGCGCTTGACAAAGTTCGTTGATGTTAGCGGGTGGGTTGGGACAACGCCTTAATCATCTGTCCAGACTATCCCAGACGTGCTTGATGAAATCAATGTTATTCATCCTAAGAAAATTTACAGAGTCTCTAGCTGTATGAGACATGGCATTATCATGCTGAAAAATCGAGATGTTGGCATTGTTATGGAACAGAGGAATGACGTAATGAGCGAGAATGTCATCGTGGTAACATTGAGAATTTAAATTGCCATCAATGACGACTAGTGGTGAACGATAACGGTAAACCATAGGCAATGGCTGCCCAGACATGACAGAACCCCCACCCCCAAAACGATCTCGACACAACAGTCAGCATAGCATTCATTTCTCCTGCCATCACCACGTTGTAAAGAAAATCTGGATTCATCCGGAAAAAAGAACGGTATTCCAGCGTCGTCATATCAAACGAGTGTGTACACGTGCCCAATTAAAATGATTTAGATGATGACGTTGTGTTAAAACACATCCGACATAAGGATGTTGTGCATGTAAACCGTTCTCCCGCAGACGATTACGAACAGTTTGCCATTGATTCGGTTATTATGAAGCCCAGGTGTGTTAGCAGCAGTAGCAGTGGCAGTTTGGAATCAATTGCACAAATGCATGTTCATGATATAATGGTCTTGGCAGCGCGCTGTAAAACGCAGACGTCAACGACATGGCAAGTCATTGGTGCTTCCTGTCGTTCGAAATCTTACGTGACAGAATCAAGCATGCCAATCGCCCATTCACATAAATTATTGGGTATTCTTGGCATACTAAAAATGTTATAATGTAAAAAACTTTTTTATTTATTTTTATTTTTGAAGCGTTTTCGTTCACTTGACAACAATGTCAGTAAGACAAAACAAATTGACCGAATACTACATGGGACATGTCGAACCATGCATGCACGTGGAAACTGAATTTCATGTTGTCGATGATTAACAATGTACAAATTGGAAGTGTTTTTTTTTTTGTTCAGTATATATCAGAATTATGAAATGTTTGACATCCAATTGTTGATGATTAAATTAATCAATGCATTCTAATGGCAATCGGGAGTCCGTTCACGTGAGTTTTACTTAGATAACCGATTGTTCAGTTACGTGAATATAGTTCTCATAACCGATGAGTTAGGCCCACCTAATCCTAAAAACCTTGAACCATTGTTCTGTGCTACATTGGTGGTTCAAAAATCAACTGATTTTCACTTTGATTACTGATATATGGTAGCAGTGGTGGGAATCTCATTGGATCTACAGTTTTCCTCTCATGGACCCTTGCGTTTCCTCGCATTTTAATCGTCGTTGCCTCCGGACCCCTCTAGATTTGATCTTTTTTACAGTTCACCAATTCTCTCACCCTGGGTACTTTTAATTTTATAATGTAATTGTTCACCACATAACCAACTGGCGGTTCTAATGATTTTAAAGTTGCGTAACTGATATGCAAACTTAACAACGGTTCTCGTGAAATATTGTACCCTGAATGGCGTTGTTGAAAAATACAAACATTAACTTAAAAATCTAGTTTAACAAGTGAAAATTTAATACATAAAATAAAGTGAAATTGGTCTACAAACATTGCCAAAGGGTCTACTAAACAGTGTTCTCGCTGGGTGAAAATTAAAGGAGGGCATCCTTTGGTTACCATCTTGTTGTGTGTTGGTAGACTTTGTAAAAAGACATACTCCTTATTTTGCCTACTAAAAAGTGCAAAAAGGTTTATAAATACAAAACACAAGCAGACTCGTCTTTTAATTGAACCGAAGATGATATCGGTCTGACATTCACAGGCAGTTCTGGTTTTGCTGGACCGATCAAAGTTTTAATATTATTATTTTTAATAAAGATTTCAAGATATACGAAAAACAGTAATGTATTTGTAAAGTGATGCTTTTTTGTTATTTCCATCTTCATTGAATGAATCGATCGCTGTGATAAAATATTATCACCAGCTGATAAAAAGTAATTTAGTTTTTGTAAAGGCGGTGTATATATTATTTGGCACTCATGATAAATGATTTTAATGATAAACACTACCACTTCTGTTGTTTTTATAAGCATTCATATCCCCCAAAATTAAAAGTTTACAATATTTTATGAAGAACTCCCGAATAAACAGAATGACAAAAAGTAAAAATAATCAGTTGCAACCTATTATATCTGCAACTGAGGACAAAATATTTGACGATAGTGGAAACAAAAGACAGAATGATCGTTCTCATCACGTGACAAATTTGGAGCCAAATAAGTGAGGTTTTTTTGTTTTTCATTCGGAGATTGCCGAATTCGTAAAAAATTAAAAGTTTTAATTGTTCACATAAAATATAACTTTTATTGTGTCTATCAAACACACAAATGGATACAGATATGGGACAAAATAGAGGCTGTTTAAAATACTGTTAAATTACACTACAGTAACTGTCATAAATATTTCGTCAATAGTTTTTCGTACACAACGCAGCTAGTTTCCTTTTATGTCCAGTGTGCAGACTGATCGTTTTGGTTGTGTTTTTTTGTGTGTAAAAAATGGGGGCATTTGGAAATAAAGAGGGGCTCTCAAAAATAAAAAGGAGGGCAGGGAATGTGAAAGGAGGGCGGCAAAATGGAAAAGCAGGGCGGGGCGCCCCGCTTAAATCGAGCACTGACTAAATAATATTATATGGCACTTGGTTGATGTAAAAGTTTGTTATAGATAAGTGCCTGAAACAGAGGTGGTTCAAAAATATGATATATGATACAGTTTATTAATCTAAAGAGGAAAAGTATGTACATAAAGCTATAATGAATTCCAAAAATGACACAATTGAAATACAGACTAACAAATGTCAAGAGAACTTCAATTTAGGATGTTTCTCAGTGTGTTAGCCATTAACATGTAGTCAATTGTAACTTATTCAAATAACTTATTCAAATAGGGCTTGAACTTAACGACGGTACCAATGGCAACTGCTGTCACCGAGATATAAATTGCCGTAGATCGGGAGCATAAAGCTCCTCAATAATAGCAAATTAGCAGGGCTCCAGTTGTATATACAAGTAAAAACATTTCACAGCATTTTTATCTTTACCAGATGTTACATCAAATTCTACAAAATATTTTAATGTACAGTTGATTTTTTTTTCTCTTTTTCTTCTGATTTTTTTCATATTTTTATCTTTGAATTTAGCTACATACATGTACAAAGCAAATTGTTTTGAAAATTTGATCACACTTCCTTACAGCTATAGAAAACCTTGATACCAAGAGAAAAACATTATCTTTTTCATCTTGTTTTTTTAGATTTTTATCTTTGAATTTAGCTACATACAAACTGTTTTAAGAATCTGATTATACATTTTCAAGCAAATCTCATCGCACATGCAAGCCATTTTTAAAATGGTACTCTACTGTCAGACTCTGGTCAAGTTAGTTCTCACACACTCTACATCTCAGAACTCAAGAATCCCACACCATATAACTGTAAATACAATGTCTGGAGTGTGTCGTTAAATAAAACAGTTCCTTCAGAACTTAAGAAATGCCCCATAATGACCTATCTTATTTTAAAATATTGACATTTATAAACATTGTTTTACACAGTAAACCAGGAGTTGTATTCAGTTTGCATCAAACTGCCAACCATATTACAGCTTTAGTTCACAGACAGTCAGATCATATAACATGATATGTTTTAATTTCAGTTTTTGTCCTGAATTCGTTTGTGCACCATCTCTCTAAACTGTGACAATATCTTCGTCTCTCGTTTGGCTCGTTCTTCATGGTTGAAGTTCGCCAAAGCTCGCTTCTCGTCAGCACTGTAAATCTGGTTCTCTTTCCGGAGACGGACGGCCTCCATACGACGATGTCTAGAAAAATATAATGCAATTTGAAATTCAATGATTCAAAATGTGATTGAATGATCCCGAAATTGAAATTAACTTCAGTGATACAAAATGAAACTGAACAGTTACATTATGCAGTTCAATTATTCCTTCCTCACCTTTAATTCCACATCAACTGCAATTCAGGAATTAAAAATGAGATGATTCAAAATGAATTATAATGGGGGAGGTGGGAATGAGTGCAATGATTCAAAATGAGATTCAATTAATTAAAATGAAATTCGAATTGAAGGGTGTTTTTAGATAGTTTATTAGGTCCACAATATGTTTATTTGAGAAAAACTAAAGTTTGTTTGTTTTGTTTAAAGACACCACTGGAGCACATTGATTAATTAATCATCGGCTATTAGATGTCAAACACAGGGTTATTCTGGCTCGTAGTCACCAAGGACAACCTCATACACTTTTCCTAATGTAGCAGAGGAAACCCATTACATATTTCCTAATGCAGTAATGGATCTTTTATATGCACTTTCCCACAAACAGGAAAGCACATACCACAGCTTTTGTCCAGTTGTGGTGCACTGATTGGAATGACAAAAAACCCAGTCAGTTGAATGTGTCCACCGAGGTGGTTTGATCCTGCATTGCCAGCACCTCAAGTGAGCAGAAAAGCAATAGGTTATGTTTCAAACAATTACAACCATATCTATATCCTTGATTTATAGTACATGTACAAAGATAGGGATAGTTTAATCAATTTTGAGAAAATCACAGTGCATGTAATATTGCACAGTATATCAAACAAAAACATTAAGCAGATATCTATTTTTCGTAATTCTGAATTTAGAAAATGGTTTGTAAACACTTTATTAAATTATTCAAAAATAAATTTACCAATACAAAATGAAATTAAAATGAATCATAGAATAATAATTCAAAAGGATTAAAAAAAAAAAACCCACCCCAAAAACATTTTAATAATAGCCCAGTGGCCACCAGCTGCCTAAAATGTAACTGCTGACAAATTTCTGCTAGTCTTAATTTTAAAACATTGAACAGTAACTAGACATATCGCTAATCAAGATGTTAAAAACAAAATGTTCCCAGTTCTGTACCATGGGAAATAATGCAAACTTTATCAAAAGAAAACTGATTGATCTGAAAAGGTCTGTTGTAATGACCAACCAACCTGCTGCCACTCATCACATAGCCAACATTTTCAAATGATTCAATCTCTTCACAGGTCAGTCCGATCTCTCCTCTGCGTGGAATTCTCTTTCCCTCTGCGATGTATGCAGCCATAGCCGCACCTTCACCAGGAAGCAGGGCACGACCGTAACTGAAAAACAATTCTCACGTTATTGGGCTGCCTGATTATCATAAAAAACACTTTATTCTGACCTTATTATTGAAACTGTGAAACAATTTTCCTGTCCGACTAAAACAATTTGAACATTATTTTGCTATGTGATTATTGTAACAAAACAAATTTGAATAATATTTCAAGTGTGAGTGCAGGGGCGGGGTTAAGGGAGTCTGGAACCACCCCACCTCCATTCAATACCAAAACAAATTAAATTCCACTTCTTTTAGATTGTATTCAGCACTATTTTTCTGCCTGATGATCATAATTAGGCAATGTACACTTTATTCTTGGGGGCGGCATTTAGTTCAGTCGGTTGACTACTCGCTTGAGATGCTTGCATCAAAGCATTGAACCACCTTGGTGGATCCATTCAACTGATTAGGTTTTCTTCTCGTTCCAACCAGTGCACCACAAATGATCAAACACTGTGGTATGTGCTATCCTGTCTGTGGGATGGTGATTATAAAGGATCTCTTGCTGCATTAGGAAAAATGTAGTGGGTTTCCTCTGATGACGACGTGTCAATATTACCAACACCACTAGAGCACACTGATTAATTAATCATCGGCTATTGGATGTCAAGCACGGATAATTCTGAAACCCACTAAAATTTTGTATTAATAGCAAGGGTTCTTTTATGTGCACCAATCCTTAGAATAACACATAGCACAGCCTTTGATACACCAGGCGTGGAGCACTGGCTGGAACAAGAAATAGTCCAATGAGCCACCGATGGGGATTGATCCCAGACTGACAGCACATTAAGCGAGTGCTTTACCACTGGGCTATGTCCCACACCATAATTAATAATGACCAGAAGGTTAAGTATTATCCAACACATTTGATATTTAACTTTGTTTACGAGATTGGAAAACAACACAAGAAAACCGTATTGAATACATACTCCAATCTGTCACTGCCGGAGGCTGTGGGAACAAACGGCTGAGGTCCAACGACATCCGTTTCTACAACATCGGTTTCTTCATCATCGGCAACTGCAAAATAAGCACAATACAAGTAACCATGGGAACAGCTCTTCAAAGCACTATTATATTTGTTGACATTAGAAAGGGCACAGCAAAATCATCACAGGTTTAAAATGAAAATTACAGTTTATATGATGTCATAATATCCAGTGTTTTAGTGTTGTGATATTACCCTATGTAGGAAAAAACAATTATTTTTCTCAATCAATATTGTCGTAATGATGTGAAAATATCAATGGTGGCCTGCTGAATCCTCAGACTGACAAGACGTTATCCTGTTCACAAGGATTCATCTTGCACTCACTAGTGGGGTGTAGCTCAGTTGGTTGAGCACTCGTCTGACTCTGAGGTGCCTGGAAATAAACCTCAAAGGACTCATTCTCTGAGGGTTTTCAGTCTCAGCCAATGCCCCACGACTGGTATATCAATGGTCATGGTATGTGCTATCCTGTCTGTGGAAAAACACACATACAGGCCTTAACCTTAAGTTTTTTCAGTGGTAGCCCACCGGGCTACCAGGTTATAAAATCTAGTAGCCCTTAGTGAAAATGTGTAGCCCCACAATTTTACAAGAAAAGAACAGAAAAAAAGAAGATTTATTTTTTAAATTATTTTTATTTAAACATTTTAGGGTGGGATTTTGTAAATAATAAACATTATACTGTGAAATATATACTTATTAAAATTGCATGATAACTCTTAATGAACAATAAAGTGTTTACTTTAAATCACTGAACAGAATCTGGGAGAAATACTCAAAACTATGACATTAATATGTGACAGAATGAAGTGTCTCATATGTGGCATTATAGTATTGTGTAAGCTTTCATTACGAGGCCTAAATAATAATAATAATAATACCTACCCACATTTGAAACTACTGGAGTAAATATGGTATGAAACAAATCTAACCACCACCAAACAACCAACCTATTCTACCTGCATGAACTTGGTTGGTACGATTCCAGAAATACACTAAGAAGTATTAATTATTATTATTAAGTGGGTTTTTTTGGGGGGTTTTATGTGTCTAAACTTGTAATGAAGGCTTACAAAATATTATTGAAACACTTCATACAAGTAGAAATGTCTGCTAATCGTACGATCTTCAGATCGATATTGCATATTTCAATACTTAAAATTGCTGCAACTATATTCAATAGGTGTAATTTTTAAGAATCTTAACAAAACTTGTCTTTATTCCAACACAATAGCGGCTTTTTATTGATGACAAAAAACGTGTCAATTCCGTAAGCCAATTATCCCAGGCAGGGGATCACCATGTGTGTTTGTGTTATTACGTGACAGGGTCAAATGTTATTTTGAGCGAGGTTATCACGCAAAGCCATAGTAAACAATAAAAGAGATTTCATTAAAATTAATTTAAAATATTTGTCATTTTATACATTTATTTAACCTATTTTTTATTAATTGGTTTACGGATCCACCGAAGTTCACTAAAAAGTCCCGCTGGAAAACAAAAATGTCAACCTACATTTAAAAAAAACCAACATTAACGCCGTTCTGACCAAAAAAATAAAAAAAATATGAGGGTATTTTTCCAAAAATTATACTTGTCAAATCATATTCTGTCTTTGTTAATATTTATTCAGAAGTACGTTGCGTTTTGACTTTTCTGTGTACTGTGCAGGTGCATGGCCACCATCTTGTTGTTGTTGTTATTGATACTTGCAGAAAGCGGCTATATGTCAAAATCAGAATTTCAAGTAGCAGAATTGAAAAGTTTATCGTAGTTCCGACAGAACAAAATTGGTCAGAAAAAAATAATTAAAAAAAGGATTCGAAACTTTTATTTTTATTTTGACCAACTACATATATTTTGTGAAAAAAATAATCTGTAAACCATTTAATAAAAAATAGGTGGCCTAATAGATATTAATTTTGTAAACAATAATTTGACAATTTGCACAGGTAGCCTAGAAGGAAATAAACCGCTACTGAATTATCGTTTAATTTAGACTACAGCTGGCAGCAAATAGTCTTGATCATACAAAGCGTTTGATATAAATGACTATGAATAGTTAATCCATGACCCAAATAGAAATTCCATGACCAATATGAACCAGGTATATCTGGCCACTGGATTGCATCAAATTATTTATTTTGGTCCACTATACATAAACAAAAGAAAATCCTACCATGGGCAAATATACTCCATTATTTCACTAAATCTTACTGTGCAACTGCCACCTGTGGGTCACACTACGGGAACAATTAACAGTTACAGCGATTCCTGGAAGCAGGTGGAAGGGTGGAATTTTAGACACCGATGACTTAAACGTCTTGTTGATTGTAGAGCGACTGGACGTGCCAAAACATTTGGTAGCCTGGCGGACTACCTGGGTCAGACATCAGGTAGTTCGAGTAAGAAATCGGTCATACACATACATATATATATATTTAAGATCTCTTGCTGGAAACGGAAAATGGGTTGGTCTCCAGTGAAGACTACATTTCTAAATTATCAAATGTTTGACAATAGCTGATCTAAAACACATCAATGTTCTCTAGTGGTGTCATTATAGCATAACAAACTTTCATATGATGTGGTCCCGCGGCGAAACGTAGCCATGTGGTAAAGCACTCGCACAGTGTTCTACATTGCGACCAAAATGTTGGTGTGGCAACCGATTGAATTTATTATCGTCGCCATCTGGCTACTAACTCCAAAAACGTCCAAGTATTAAATTATCTGCCATGTGCGTTCAAAGTCCTAACAGCGAAAACCAATGACATTTGTTGACAACATTGTGCAGTCGTTATTAAACGAAGTTGTCCAATTGATCATTGTGAATTCCATATTAATTTTAATACCGTTCGGAATTCACTGCAAAAACAATCCAGCTATTTCAATTGGTGCATTATTTTAATTTATATGGATTTCCGGATCATGTATGTAATCAGCCGACTTAGTGGTGGTTGCATTCGACTGAAGAACACGAGTGCAAAATCAAATAAAGGTTGCTCACTCACTGTTCATACTATACACATTATAATCAAACGTGCAAAATGGAGACTGATTATTAAACAATGCATTATAAATGAGCATTTCAACAATTGCGTAACACTTTTTTGTGCACCATGCTATGCGTTACAAACGTTATAGGAGAGGGGAGGGGTTGTTTGTCAACATTTACTTGCTGGCAACGTCTTTAAACTTAAAGCAATGAGATTTTTTTAAATAGCATAAACTAAATACCGGCAGCCATACATGGCCATATTTTCTGTTAGATGATGTTTCCGGCCAGCATGTAGAAGCATGACAAAACTTTCAAAGTGGCAAAATGTTAAAATATTACAATTCTTTAGGAAAACGAAAATCAAAAATTTCAAACGCTACTTAAGAAGACACAAGTCGGGTGAAACAACTACTGAAAAGTAAAATAAAGGCCAGTCTGAGAAATCTGCAGCTAAAACCGAAACCGAGCCAGCAACAAAAAAAGAACATTTTTATGAAACTTGATGTTTAGTTTCCGTGGCTTCAGCATGACGATAATTCTGACACAATGCGCTGTACTTATTGTAGAAAAATTTGAAAGTTTGTTGCTGTCACAAATCAAATGAGGGGAGATTGTTTTTCTTTGTATATCTACCACCCACAAAATTATATTTTATTTAAACAGTAGAATACGTGGGGGAGGGCGACTAGTAGTCATATGAGGCATAAACTAGCAGTCATGTGAGGCATAAAATTATAATTACAGTCCCTCCCACCTTCCTCATGCAATCAATTCTGAAATGGTCCTCATTTCAAATTCATCATCATTTCAAACTATTTTATTTAATCCAGCAGCATAAGTCATGTATAATGTATTGATGGGTACAACACATGCATAAATGATACAAAAAGAGTAGTGTGGCTAGTAACATATTAAGCTTGGTGAGTAAAATCGTTTTGTCCACTAGCCAAAGAAGAGTAAGTTATAAAACCGAATGTAGAACACTGTCGCATGATGCACAATCGTTCTAGGATCAATCGCCTTCAGCTATTTCTCATTCCAACCAGTGCACCATGATAAAAGGCCACGGTATGTGCTATCCTATCTGTGGTATGGTGCATATAATACATCCTTTGATATTAATGGAAAAATGTAGTGCGTTTCCGCTCTAAGACTATATGTCAGATTTATCAAATGTTTGACATCCAATAGCCGATTATTAATAAATCAATGTACTCTAGTGGTGTTGTTAAACAAGACAAACAACTTTCATCTTACACCTGTCAAATGATGTGGTCCTAACCCTGCTAGGGGCTTGTGAAGGACAAATATAGTTCGCTTGTGCTAGATAAACAGTAATAATATTGCCTCATAAGCCTGGGAGTATTATCCATAGCCCTTCTCACCGCAAATTCCTTTTTTTTCATACTATGGAATTCACTACACATTATATATTTCTGAGCAGATTGTTTTCTAAATAAAAATAGTGTGTTTTATGTTATTTCCAAAACATTTATACCTTTCTTTTTACATGAAACCAAACTGAAATTACTTTTTAAAAACTTTTGTAGGAAGATGGGATGGACTATAGCCCACAGAGAATGCCTTTTATTCACACTATAGAATTTACTACAAGTTATTTATTTCGGAGCCAATTGTTTTCTTTTTTGTGAAACCAAACTCAAATTATTTACAAAAAAAACTTTTGTAGGATGATGAGATGCACTAAAGTCATACCCTCTGGGAACATCTTTTATTCATACTATGGAATTTACTACAAGTTATTTATTTCTGAGCTAAAATGTTTTCTAAATTATACATTAAAAATAGTATATTTTTATTGTTTCAAAAACACTTTTACTTTTCTTCCTTCGTCAAACCAATTACTTTTACCAAAAACC
>JAECMU010162261.1:0-41070 GCA_016106625.1 Dracogyra subfuscus | reverse complement strand
TATATATATATATATATATACCTCATATACCTCATATACTGTGTTTTGTCAGTTATTTCAGTTTCAGTACAAAATAAATTGATTCTCAGACAAATTATTTTTTTATTTCGTGAGGGAGGATTTAAACTTTTTTTGTTTTTTAATTTAATTTCTTATAGTGATATACCTTACTAGAAATTTGCAGCTCATACCTAGTTTTATAAATATATTCAGTTCATAATTAAAATAACATGTTGTGACATAATGACTTAATTTAATGGAAACATTTTGATATTGTTTCAAGTTTCCTATCTTTGAGGGGTTTATGTAAATTTTCTCATAGAGTAGTTAATCACAGCCCTTATTATTCAATACACCATGGCCTGAATATCAATTCTTTTCTCACTGTTGATGCTGAGTATTACTTTTTTAATTACATATATATCTTAACCATTGTACATAAAAAGAGAACATTTTTGTTTGTTGTTTCCAAGTGCTACGGTCCGTGTTTGCCCCACAAAAGCCACTAAATGTTGCAGTGTTAATCTGGTTTACGGCAGTACTGTTTTTGCAGATCGAGATGTTATGGTGAGGAAATTACTCAAGGACTCTCCAGCTGTCAAGGATCACGTGACTTCTCAGTTTGTGTCATTCAGAAAGTGAGTTGTTCCACAGTGTCAAAACTGGGAAAAGTCCTCCACAGAAGTTAGGTCACAAATACGATAAGCAGGTCTCAGCCTGTCCAAGCGGGCAGCATAGCCCAGTGGTACAGTGCCCGCCTGATGCGCGGTCGGTCTAGGATCGATCCCTGTCAGCTAACCACTGAGTTTTTTTCTCGACATAACCATATGTCCGACGCCGATATAACCATTGTTATAATGTGTTGAGTGCGTCGTTAAAAAAAATAAATAAATAAAAAATAAAAATAAACAGAACAAACAAGCTTTTGTTTTTTCCATTGAAGACTACATGTTAGAATTTCCAAATGTTTGTCATCCAGTAACCAATGATTAATTAATGTGCTCCAGTGGTATCAACAAACAAAACAAACTTTAATGTTTCGACTTTGTTTTTCATATTAATATTATAACTTGTCACTCTGTGATAGAGAACAGGTCTTGGATTGATCCCGTTGAACCTTTCTCCAACTTTTAATTTTTAAATGTTTATATTGGTGCTGATCATCACTTCATTAATCAAAGTGGCTACAATGTTTAGTGTTAGGCCACTAACATTTTCTTTAAATTAACCAATTTTGAATCATTAAAAAAACAAACAAAAAAAACCCAACATATCTGCGTACTTATTGTGGGAACAAGGTTTATCCACATGACTTTGGTGCAGTCTAAAAGCCTAACTTATATATCTTTATTGCATTATAAGTCTGTATATGGTCGGAGCCCACTTGTACAGTACTCGATGCGCGATTGGTGTTGGATTGATCCCCGTCAGTGAGCCCATTGCGCTATTTCTCTCTCCAGCCAGTGCACCATGACTGGTACATCAAAGGTTGTGGTATGTGTTATCCTGTTTGTGGGATGGTGCATATAAAAGATCCCTTGCTGCAAATCGAAAAGAGTAACCCATGAAGTGGCATTAGCCAGTTTCTTCTCTCAATATCTCTGTGGTTCTTAACCATATCATGTCTGAGGCTATTAAAATGTGTTGAATAAAAGATTTCCTTTCAATTTTGAATAATAAAAATAACACCCTCTACATAGGTGCATACTTATTTTGGGCACAAGGTTATTGCCTTGACTTTGGTGCAATCTAAAAGCCTAACTTATATATCTTTATTGCAATAAAATTTTGTACGTCTTTTCTGTAAATCATCCATGGGCTATTTGATAAAAATTAGAAATACACTTTCCTCAAATGAGGGGCCTAATGTTTTGTCACCTCAGATTGAATTGAGTGCCTCTCAACAAAGAGACCGTGCAATATAGACCAGTGGTAAACTGTTTGTCTGGGATTGATCCCCGTCAGTCAGGCTATTTCTCGTTCTAGTCCGTGCACCACGACTGGTATATAAAAGGCTGTGGTATGTGCTATCCTGTCTGTGGGATGGTGCATATGAAAGATCCCTTGCTACCCTTCCTCTCAAAAAAGACTATTATGTAAAAGTAACAAAATGTTTGACATCCAATAGCAATGATAAATTAATCAATGTGCTCTAGTTGTGTCGTTAAACAAAACAAATTTCTTTTTTTCAGTTATTATGATGTTGGTCCATTTAGCTAGTCAACTGCTATATGTAACACCATCTGAATAGCCGATGATATATTAATCAATGTGCTCTAGTGGTGTCATTATAAAGATTTTTGTTTATTTTTTTACCCCAAAAACGTGGAAAGTCTGTTATTATTATTAACGTGTTGCTTCTAGGCGCGACTGTGAAGCAATCAATGAGATTTGCTGTATACACTACAACCAGCACAGTCTGAAAACACCCAAGAACAAGCTTGACTTCAGGATCGGAGACAAAGTCTGCATGACGAAAAACGGCTCCATCGTAAACCATACAAACCGACTGCCGGAGAACATCGAAGAGAAAGCACAAGAAGCAGCCGATCCCAACAGGACGTTTTCGGTTTCAACTCCAACCAAGTGGACTCAAACTAGAAATAATATTTCTGTGTCGTGCAATGGTTCAGTCAGTCAGGAGTGTGGAGTTTCTGGCCAAAAGTCTAGAGAGCCCGGATCCACCAGCAAGAAGCCGGTGCCAAGCCGAGGATACGTGTTTGGAGATCTTCCCAAGGGCAGTAGTGTAGAAACCAAGGAGAAGGCATGTCAGACAGCCAGTATGGGTAATGCTGAAGTGAAACTCAGCAATGGAGAGGTGTTTTTCATAACAGACGTGAGTAGCTGATTTCTGAAAGTTGCGACAATGATTGTTTTGATTGTGTGTAACTCAAGCAGGTCCAATTTTGCGTAACCCCATTTTTTGTTTGTGTGTTAAATTTAGGACATCGTTCACACATGGTTGTTATGGGTTATGCGCAAGAGAAGTGGGTTACCTGAATTTTTTTTTTTTTACATCACCCATAAATAGTTTGCGCAAATGTTCAATACAGTACAGTAAAGTACCGGTAGTTGCAGAATTTTGAATATTTAAAACTTATTTTTATTACTGGTACAGATCAAATGACATTTTTGTTAAAAAGTAATAGCAAATGTGTGTTTCGCATTAGTAAAAGGTAGGGAAGCAGGGATACCTCTAGCATTTGCCAAATTCACCAGCTGCAAATTTTAAGAACAGTTGGCAGATTTAATTTGTGTAATATTTAATATTTTGTTGGAGAATAGCTATAGATTTGGCATTTTTGAGATCATTCAGCAAACATTTCTGATCACCAAAGGTTAGACATGGGAAGTGACACAAGATTGTAACTTTAAGTTAAATTTTCATTACTAAAGAAACACTCATTATTACTATTAGTGTTTTAAAATTAAATATATACTACCGTAGTATATAAGTTTAATATAAATTAAATATATACAAGTATATAAGTTTAACATGTATATAAGTTTTGATGTGTGCTCATTTATAATAACACTGCCTTCTACCAAAATTTCATTGTAGCTTATATTATATTACTTTTGATTGCCGTCGGTAGGCCTGTTGGGCTATTTCTCATTCCAGCCAGTACACCACAACTGGTATAACAAATGCTATGGTATGTGTTAACATGTCTTTGGGATGTTGCATATAAAAGAATAAAAGATACCTTGCTGTTAATGGAAAAATGTAGCGGATTTCCTTTCTAAGACAATATGTTGAGATTACCCAAATTGTTTAACACCAAATTAAAATAATATTCGCAATTGGTAAATTTGGCGAGTGTCAAATTTCTAAAAACAGACAACGCTGTTTACAGGTTGGTAGCTTTTAAGTTTTTTTAATTCTGTAGAAAATATTAATTTTATGTTTCAAAATATGAAAGAAATAAAAGTACCTTTTGTCAAATATATCATATCAACAAATTGACATTGGATATGTTTTATTTACTGTGTACGAAGCCAAAACAAGAGTGCAAAAAGTGACTGTCGTCGACCGTAACAAAATTTGATCGTCTGCTATAACTAAGCAGCCTACAGTATTATAAATCTATTTTTCCATTTCTTCTTGTTAAAACTGCTCCTTTTGTACTTACTTTCATTACTTACATACATTTCGTTTTCAAACCAGTCTGGATTTATATCAAAACCGTCATGAAGCGTACCGATGTGAAAGGTGCCACTTTGTTTGGCTGACATGTTTGTAAATACTGTGTTGTATATCTCTCCATGATTAGATACCTACGATTTAAGGTAACTGGCCAATCAGAATCGAGTATTTTCCAAAGTCATGGTAGAATGATTCATAAACTAGTGTACTCTAATTGTGTTGTTAAACAAAATAACTAACTTTTAAATTCACTCTTTTGTCTTAGGATGTAACAGAAGAAGATAAACAGGGCAAGAGGCATCGATTCTTGACTTTGTCTGATCAGGATACAGATCGGGAAAAGATTGTGTGTGCCAGGTTTCACGACTTGAGGAAAGAATGCAAAATAAAGCATGCTTGGGCCAGGACAATTCATACGTATCAGGTAGGATTTGAACACATATTATGTTTACAGTTTTAAAACAAATAAATTAATATTTTGACCCTAGGTAGGCCATTATACTAGGCCATCATGTTATCCATCTTTCAGAGAGTAAAACTATTAAAAAATAATCATTGTAAACTGACTGCAGTGTGTTCTGTATTATGATTGGTTAATTACATTCTTTTTCCGGGATCAAATAGACAATAACACCTGGAAAGCCAATGACTCTTTAGAAAGTGACGTCATTAGCAATTGGAACAGGTGAAGTTGACGATTCAAGGGTCTACAGTTAGATTGTAGCCAGGGTTTTTTATTTTTCAAGAAAGGCCAAATATACAATTAGTTCTGTAGAAAAACAATTCAGTTTACAATGGACATAACCATATGAAAGTTTTAGAATTGCGCATGTTATTGTCTATTGATGCCCGCATATTTTATATTTTTTACCTCGGGCTAACGCCTTCGGTCAAAAATTACATTTGCAGGATCAAATAGACAATAACAGCCGCAAATCTAAAAACTCCATATGGTTATCTCCTAATTGTCCAATGACCTCATTAGAAAGTGACGTCATTAGCAATTGGAACAGGTGAAGTTGACGATTCAAGGGTCTACAGTTAGATTGTAGCCAGGTATTTTTTTTTCAAGAAAGGCCAAATATACAATTAGTTCTGTAGAAAAAAAAATCAGTTTACAATGGACATAACCATATGGAAATTTTAGATTTGCGCTTGTTATTGTCTGTTGATGCCCACATATGTTCTATTTTTTACCTCGGGTTAACGCCTTCGGTCAAAAATTACATTTGCAGGATCAAACAGCCGCAAATCTAAAAACTCCATATGGTTATCTCCTAATTGTCCAGTGAAAAGAAAGACACTAGAAATACACTGAATACATAGAGAGGGATATTCCAAAAGGGAAAACTTGGTGTTCATTTCCAAATTGTATTATATTTAATTACTGTAAAATACTTTATTTTCGAGTGGTGTAATTTTCACGCTAAAGAAAAATCACCATGTTCGCGGAATTAATATTTTGTGCATCCTTGATTAATTTTTTTATTTTTTTTTAACACCACTATTATTTATCAATAAATCCTGTTTTTACAGTCAATGCATAAGCAATATTAACTGTCGGTAGGCTACCTTGACATGGGCTTAATTAGTCCTAAATAGTTTATCAATTAAGACCAATTGATCGTGTCGGCATTCTACCAGATCAAATGATGAGTGTTGTAACAGGTAAAGGGTCTCACTGAAATTGGGTAAATGGCCGCTTGTAAGCATTATATTATATAACGAGGTGTTAATCTTTGTAATTCTGTATTGTATTGTAATTCATCCACAATGTCTTTACTTCCCCGAAACCCAAAACGCCCGGTTTGCCAAATCCATGTGAAAGTAAAACTGAAAACGAGGAAGAAAATACGTCAGTTGACAAGGATACTCCTAAAACGCGAAAGCGTGGTGAAGAAATAAAGGAGGTCTTTCTTAAACGGGTGAACGATACAGTAAGCAAACATTCAAATTCCAGACAAGTTGGTAATTAACTGGGACCAGACTGGAGACAGTGGAGTATCACTCATTCCTGGGGGTGATTGGACCATGGAAGAGAGAGGCGCTCAACAGGTGACAATATCGGGTGTTGACGACAGTGACAATATCGGGTGTTGACGACAGACGACAGATCACGGTTTTGTTGGCGATCACCAAAAGTGGAGACATGTTACCACCCCAAGTCATCTACGCTGGAAAAACAGACCGGGTCATCTACAACAATTAATCGGTCACAATCTGTTTGGTTTAATTTTTCATGGGTCCTAAAATTCACGCTAAATGTGTTTGCGCGAATAGTGCGAAAATTAAGTCCCCGCGAAAATAAAGTATTTTACAGTATGTCATTTTAAGAAAAACACGATTTTGCTGCAACATAATGTTGTCTATATATCCATCGAAGCACAATTTTAAGACCCTGTTCAGTTGGCACAGACCGTATTTTGATGTAAACTATAGTGGTATTGCCGAGTTGTGTTAACATCGGTATACCTTCACTGTTAAATTTGGACGTTTTGGAATTGAATTCTTCATGCAATTCATATGGCATTTTAATTGTTCTACAGGCTCCATTACCTGGTGCATTGGCTGTAAGGTCAGGAAGGTCTCCAGCCTTTGCATTTCAGAAAATTGTCTCGGCCAAAACAAATGCTGAGATGAAAGTAGTTTGCTTCAGCTAAAATAAATTATCTCAGCATTTATATTTTAACATAATGTGTCTGAAGATACCTGCAGCTGGAGGAGTTGATAACAAATTTGCTTTAATTCAATTTGTATTTCGTATTATCGTTAGCAATTGGAGATAGTGGGATCAGTACCCTTAGTGCCTCTGTTTAAATATGTATACTAGTATCTTTTCACTGAAGTTGTGTTGGCAAAAATATATGCTAATGCAAATTGTGAGATCTATGTCCATTTGACCCGAGCTTTTCTTTTACCTCATTTGTGTGCGCAGGGATCGGAGTCGAATACGGTTGTATATATCCTGGGAAACTGTGGCTTCCAGACCTGGCAGCATGTCTATACTGCAGTCACGCGAGGACGTAAGGCGGTGTATATCGTCGGCACTCCCTGTCGTCTCGACGTGGCAGTAAAGCATGAGAACGAAACACGAAGGACCAGTCTACGAGAAAAACTTTACAACTGTCTGTCAAGTCAGGAGAAATCCATAAAGGTAATGAGTTGTGTAATTTAATACATGTGCTATACATGCTGATACATTGTAACATGTTGGTAATACACTCATGTTGCTTTTGAAAAGAGTAGCCTATGTGGCAACAACAGGTATAGGAGAGAGAAAAGGAGGTAGGGATGGATGGAGGGAGCAAGCGAGAGGGAGAAAGAGAGCGAGATAAATGACCATATGTTAAAGGGACATACCCTAATTTTTAAACACTAAGACATAGTTTTGACTATTAGAGGCATTTTTTGATAACTGAAATCATACTTTACTTAAATGTTATTGTTTAAAGTATCCATTTCTGTACATTCGAAGTGTTTTTGGTCATCCTGATGTTTTTTAATATCACAAAATGCATTTCTCATATTTTTAAAAAGGCACGTGTCTCTGAGAAGTAACAGTTATGTAGTCGGGGTTTTATTCTATTTTAGAGGGTATTTCACCATTTCAAAGTCAAAGACTCATGTTTCACTCAATTGTAACTTTATCAAAATGTGTTACAGGTTTGTAAATTAAACTAAACTTAATGTTAATTTTCATGAACTGAAACCTAGGGTATGTCCCTTTAAGACACTAAATAACCATAATTGAAAATGTGCTGAGGTGGCATTAAACAAATATTGCTTTACTTTTATTTATTGATTTACCCTTATTAGTGACCTACCAGTCCAACAATAGGGGACTATTGGTCATGTGGTATAGAAAAAGTACACCCAAGGTGGTGAAAATTGCGACCTGGGACGAGGCTTAACCATTTTATCATAAATAAACTGCACTATCGTATTTACTGTGTTTGTTTCATGTGTTTAAATGAAATTTAACACTACAAATTAACAAGATAGCTTGTAAAACGAAGGTTTTAATAACAAAATATTAATTTAAAACTGTGTCACCACCTCACATTAATATGACGTCATATATTACCACTGATGTCATGTTAAACGCAATGTGATATCCCATGTAAGATAAAATTTCTTACATGGCTTTCTTTCATGGTATAGCTCTGTTCCATATACCTGAGGATGAGAGAATATAAGTTCTGTCTTCATTGTCTTGTCCATCTGTCTCGTATAGTTTTCGTGATTATAGTTTTTTGCAGTGCCTCTCCGATATTGACCTGATATTTTATGTATAACCTTATTGTGTACGGTTACAAATCAAGTTTGACTTTCACAGCGATTTACCCAAATTTTCACAAGGGTTTTGCTCGTTGAACTTAGCAGATATGTAAACTTGTTTGGACTGGCAAGGGACAATGTTTTGCTTTAGTAATCCTCTCAAAATGCTTGTTTTTATTACAGCTATGTCAGGAAAGAATTCAGACAAGTCTGAGCGATTACAGTAAACAGAGTACACAGAGCTGTGAAAAATCACCACAGGAAAAAAACCCAGCCGTGGACCAACCACTGTTCGACAGTGATGACAGCTGGCTGAAGGACATCGATAATAGCACATACGGTCTGGAACTGAATGACTTCGAAACACTGTTTCCATCACAGAGGGTGGATACTCTCGAGAACGGCAAAATTAATCCCTGCACCAGTTTCATTTGTGGAGATAAAGCAGAAGGTCTACCTGAAGTAGATTCTGGTGATGGGGATGGGGATGTGAGTAACACTAAGCCAGTGAAACGACAAGCACCAGTAGAAGGCCTCCGAGAAGGACTGGCCTCCCCGACCAAAACAATAAAGATACAAACGCCTGTTACACCAGTGAGAAACATTTTGAGGCAACTTAGTCTGGATTTTTCCCTCTCTGAAGACAAGTGATAGTCATGTTGGGACTATAGACAACAGATTTATACTGGAACTACAGAGTGAAAATGGAACTGCAGGCTAAATAGACTAAAGGCATTTCCATACAATTTGAGTGCTTCTTACTAGAATACTATAAACCGTATTAATATTGCGACATGGTTTCTTTACTAATGTATACCTTAGCACACGTTCACGATGTGTAAATTAAGCGAACGACTGTTGACAGCTAAAAAAAAAAGTGGATAAAGACAGCTCACTGTAATTGTTATAAAGTTACCGTCTGTAAATCAGTATTGTGTTATCCTACATCAAGCAGTTGTGCCTGGTACAGAGTCTATAGAGGGGATTAGGCCCCACCCACCTCACCTGTATTAAAATCACAACTCACTGCTTCATACTCTTATACTTGTTGGTATTAAGCAATACTCTGCAATATATATTGTTGAATATGCATACCAGGCCAAATGCCTTGATTGTGGCCTTCTTTAAAGGATTATTTATACATATTTTTTTATTAATAGATTTTATTAATTTTTATTGCTATGTAATGTAATTATTTCGGTGCTCATGAAATGAAATGTATATTGTATGTAGTATATTTCTGTCTGAAAACATCATGTTAGTGCTAACTGTTACTCATGAAATGCATGTCCCCTGGCTAAAAATAGCACAGACTTTATAGGGAATTAGTACATGAATAAGGCAGCAAGATTTTTGTCACTTTATCAGTAGCGGAGGGAGTGGGACTTAGCTCAGTGGGACAGCCACTCACATGATGCACAGTCGGTCTAGGATCGATCCCCATTAGGCTAGCTTCGCAACTAGTGTAATAAAGGCCATGGTATGTACTATCCTGTCTGTGGGATGGTGCATTAAAAGATCCCTTGCTACTAATCGAAAATGGTGGCAATAGTCTCAATATCTGTCTGGTCCTTAACCATATGTCTGACGCCATATAACCGTAAATAAAATGTGTTGAGTGCATCTTTAAATAAAAAATTTCCTTCCTTCCATATAACTGTAACTAAAATGTGTGAGTTCGTTGTTAAATAAAACATTCCTGCTTCTTATCTGTAGCAGTAACTTTAATCGGGTTTCATAATCATGCAATCAGCTCTTGAAATTCGGAAAAGTTTGCTACGGCAGTTTAGTGCCGTCGTAAATCAATTTTGCAACGTCAATTTTAAAGAAAAGATTAATGCTGTCAAAATTATTCATATATGACCCACTGCAGTTATAATATGCTAAAACATGACTTCTCTACTGGAATAAACTGACTTATATTAAATCGAAAAAATTGGGCCACACTCGTATTATTAATGCTTTTTCTGGGATCTGTAATTGGACAGTTTAGAGAAAAACACCTACAGACTTTTCACCACTCAGATTTGCGATGGGCTATGCAATTCATTTCAGTTTAACTTGATATTCATACCTTATTAAGGTTTAAGCATGCTGCCCTGGGCAAACATCTTGCCTGTTTGGTCTGTCTGTGTATAGGACAGTGATGTTTGGTCATTAGTGATTAATGAGGGACAAGTCAAAACTCCAGCACCTTGGGCCATTAAAACTCTTGGTGAATTTGATACAGCAGTATGTTCGTCAAATCGCCATATATGAATTAAAACTGTAATTTGGTGAATATATTTTATTATGAATTTGCCAAAAGAATTGTTTTTTGTTTTTTTGTTTAACGATGCACTCAACACATTATAAGTACGGTTATATCAGCGTCGGACATATGGTTATGTCGAGAAAAAACCCCAATGGTTAGCTGACGGGGATCGATCCTAGACCGACCGCGCATTTTTTTTGTAGACACTTTTAGATTTGAATTAAGCTTCAGATTTGCTTGTGATTGTTGGGGTACAGCTTATACCCTGCCAATGTATGCATTACTATCAGCAGTTATGGTGGGATGTAGCCCAGTGGTAAAGCGCTTACGTGATGCGTGGTCGGTTTGGGACCAATCCCCGTTGGTGGGCTCATTGGGCTATTTCTCCTTCCAGCCAGTGCACCACAACTGGTATATCAAAGGCTGTGGTATGTACTACCCTGTCTGTGGGATGGTGCATATAAAAGATCCCTTGCTGCAAATCGGAGTCGCCCATGAAATAGCGACAGCAGGTTTCGTCCTATTATCCGTGTGGTTCTTAACCATATGTCTGTGACACCATATAACCGTACATAAAATGTGTTGAGTGCATTGTTAAAAGAAGAAAACATTTCTATCTGCAGTTAATGTTTCTGTGATCCCTAACACTGATCCCTTATTTCTTTCCGTTGGTAAGCGATGCACAATTATTATTTTATGAAGTGAATTGTTTCAGTTGTTAGTGGTGAGATGTAAAGCGCTTACTTGATGCATGATCAGTTTGGGATCGATCCCCCCATCAGTCGGTCCTTTGGGTTATTTCTTGTACCACGACTGGTATATCACAGCCAGTGGTATGTGCTACCCTGTCTGTGGGGATGGAAACTACATATAAAAGATCCCTTGCTACTAATGAAAAAATGTAGTGAGTTTCCTCTCGGACTGTCAGAATTACCAAATGTCTAAATTCAAACAATGATTATTTATGTTTTTATATTAATATATAGTTTTATCAGAGGCTCGCATAATACAATTTTTATTTCTAATATATGATATTGACGATACTGAAAAACACTCGTATAATAATCTCTATTTTTTTTTATATTGGTATGTAAGCCAGTTGTTTTATATTTATTATTATAGTGCTTATTGTAAATATAAAAATTATACTTTGCTCAAATGTGTTGTGGGATTTTTTTGTCTTTGAAGTCTGTAGACATGCTGGTTTATTCATTCCTGCCAATTCTGTGTTCCATAACCAATATATTTTTGGGGACCATATTGGTACACAAAATAGGCAATTTCCCAGTGTCTGCACTTAACTTTTTTTTTTGAGTTGCCATCCAGGCAAGTGGTGACAGCACTTTCACTTGCCTGGTTCTATTTTCGCTTGCCCAAATAATATTTCATTAATTGATTTAAAAATCTGTCGTCAGGCGGGCAACCTTACCGTGGGTTTTCAGTCGCCTGTCATTTTCAGTCGCCAGGGTTATTGGGCGACCGTTAAGTTCAAACCCCGATTTCCACCTAAATTTGTATGCAAATTGTATCTCGTGTTCTGTATATGTATTTTTGATCAACGACCCCCCCACACACACTGATGAAATGTTAATGGGAAGAATAGACAAATTTTTCAACCAGTCATCTACCGGTGTTCGTGGTTTGTACTGTTGGTCATTTTTCAATATTACTCTGTAAAAGATATTTTTTATCAATTCCATTAGCTATTAAATTTCAAGCAGACATCTTAGCCAGTGGGGCTATCTGTCCTGAATAATGTGTTGAATGAGAGGTAACTGTAGTGACCTTACAGCTTACCACTGAGCTAACGACACACTCTCTGGGTGGACAGGATATCTCGGTGGGTTAATGGTTGTTGACAAGACCAGTCTTGCATATCCTATTTGCTAATGGGTTTGAACCAGCCTCGGTGGTGCAGTGGTTAAGCCATCTGAAGGAACGTTTTTCCTATCTTAACATGTAACTGCATTTAGTTTTATACATCCTCTTATATTTTTATTTTGTACCGGTACTGGTGCTAAAATGCAATATTATTATTACCGTAATAAAATATTATTGTTCTGAATTTCGTTCTTTTTTAATCAAGTGCTGAGTGCACCAAATGTTGATGGTATCCATTATGAGTAGTTTATGATTGTGAAATCCCTTCATCTAAATGAAGAAAATTTATTTACGATTTTCAGTCACAAGTTATATTCACCAAGAGAGCTCTGTGGTCTAATGAATAAGCTGCTGGACAATCAAGCTGACGACAGTGGTTCAAATCATGTCAAAGCTGGCCCACACATTCATTCATCTTTCTCATCTATCGCCCTCTACCTATTATTCTTAAAAAAAACAAAAAAACAATAATTTCTCTCACAATTTCAATCTGACCCTTTGTTAGTTTCCATAGTCATCTGCCGCTAATATAGCTGGTCTGACCCACAGCACGAACCACCACCAGTACCAGGTGTGTAGAGTAGGTGGTTACAAGTGCCTCTTAACAATGCCAGAACTAACTACTGAAGTGGTCAAATTAAGCCCACATCTAAAAGCTGATGGGAAACGGCAGGCATGTGGCACAGATTGTCTCGACAATCACCTGTCGCTGTTGGAGAGACAAGGACTGGGACGTGGAACCAATGAAGAAGTTGAAAGATAGGAGTTGCCAGATTGGGAAGAGACCGAAAAGAGGGCAGTGGGATTAAAAAACAAAACAATGTTATGTTCACTGCAAGCGGAATGTATTAATTTTTAATGACACCCCAGCAAACAGCCATCTATTGGATGTCAAAAGGAAACAGATTTATAAAAATGTTGAATTCTATTATCTTTAGTCCAATTACTATCATGATTTGCTACATCATGTATGTATGGAGATTGGAATTTAAAAAAAAAAGGTTTACCAATGAAACTTATTTGAGATTTACTGCCAAGAAATATCCATATTATTCACACACCCAAGTTAATAAGATAAAACTAAAAAGTGTTTAAAAATATTTTAAAATAAATTATTAGAAAAGAAACATAATAGTCAAACAATGTATAGTTTATTCAATTTAGTTACTTTTATAATTATTTGTTGATTCAGGGTTGCACTCCTATTCATTAGGGAGTGCATACTCTACTTTTTATTAGGGAGAGCATATTCAGTAGCCATTCTTTTAATTAAATAATTGGAAAAAAATAAATAAAAGACTTCTTTTAGTTCGTAAAAACTACTTCAGAAAATTCCGATATCAAATTTGAGGACTACCTACTCAAAATTGTAGAAGGAGATGGGTTGAAAATTTCATTGTTAAACTTCAAAAAAAAAATCTTAATTGTTTTTTTTCTTCTCAAGTTCCATTTGAGACAATATAGCACAGCCATTGATCTGTATTTTTGTACCTGATAAATCCTGATATTGCACTACTTCCTGTGTAAAACTGGGAATCCCCCTAGCATTAAGTGCTATCGGTTTGAACAGAATTTGGAAATTGTAGCATCTTAGTGATGTTTCACTTTTAAGTCATTTTTGTGCAAAATACTTGTGCTTGCTTGTATATAATTTGTGGGTTTTTAAATTTGTTTTATTATAAAACAAACTGAAGTAATAAGACAATAATGGCACTGTGATGAGGTCAATACATCTTATGGAAGCAAAAATATTGTTTTGCTCTCTATAAATGTATCCATCTCATCATAGCACCATAATTGCTTAATGTTTATTACTGTAGAGTCTACAGTTTACTTTGTGGACACTGCAGTGATTTTTTAAATTTACTAGCCACAATTAAAAAAAGCTCACCAGCCCTACTTGACTTTAAGTTGATAAAATTTTACTAAATAATAGTAATACTAATCAAATATATATGTCACCTAGAGAGACACAGACAGAGCAAGCGAGACACAGAGCTTAAAAAACATTGGTAGGTTGGGGTGAGGTAGGATATTCATATTTATAACATAAAGACTTCATGAAATGTTGGAGTAGGGCTATCATAATCTAGAATCCCTGATCATAGCTGAACAAAAAAGTGAAATAATTTCTTTGTAAATCACTTGCTTTTAAAACCGAAAACCATTATCAATGTTTACTGCATTTTGGCCCACAAGAATAGCTGTGGTATATATACTGCTCAGTCTACAGAAAAAAATGCATATAACAGATATTTTTCAACTTTCTGGTGGCAGGTTTTCACTCCCTTGGCCCAACTTGCTGACACGTTTAATCCAAACTGGGCTAGAGCTTAAAAGGAAGCCCAGATTTACTGTTCTGAACTTATTTTTTTATATGTAGTCTCCACAATCTGTGGAAGGCCAAATCCTTTTCATATCCCCAAGATCCCAAATTATGTGTTGTTTAGCTTCACCTTTTTAAGCCATATTTTTCACTGGTTTGAGCACGCTCTCCATTGTGGAGTGGGACCATAGCCCAGTGGTAAAGCACTCGCTCAATGCATGGTCGGTGGACCCATTGGGCTATTTTTTGTCACTGCACTACGACTGGTATATCAAAAGGCTGTGGTATGTGGTATCATGTCTGTGGGATGGTGCACATAAAAGATCCCTTGCTGCTAATCGTAGAGTAGCCCATGAACTGGCGACGGCATGTTTTTCTCTCTCAATATCTGTGTATTCCAGTGGTAAAGCACTCGCTCGATGCACGGTCAGTGGATCCATTGGGCTATTTTTTGTCACTGCACTACGACAGGTATATCAAAAGGCTGTGGTATGTGCTATCCTGTTTGTGGGATGGTGCACATAAAAGATGCTAATCATAAAGAGTAGCCCATGAAGTGGCGACAGTGCGTTTTTTCTCTCAATATCTGCGTATTCCTTAACCATATGTCTGATGCCAAATAACTGTTGAGTGCATCATTAAATAAAACATTTGTTTCTTTCGCTCCATTATTGGCTGTTGAAAATACCTCTAATTTATCCTTCCCACAAGTGATCAACTTATCCGTCCAGCAAGTGATCAATCACTTGACTCGCTTCTTGATTTAATGTTGTGCTGTCTTGCTTGGTGGAAAATTTCATCTAAAAGACATAACTAAAAGACGCAGTGTCATAATAGCCACCAATGAACTTAAAATCTGAATATTTATTCAACAAGAGATTTGTGAGACTGCAGTAACCATTTCTTCAATAATGTACAAATTCACCTGTTCAACAGGCACCGGTCCCGGGAGACGGTACAGGATGTGCCTACCCCACCCCAACCACGCAAAATTAAAAAAATGTCAAAGTGCCTACAACAATCTAGTGGTTAGCTAATGAATACAATGCTATTCGTTACTGAGAAAGATGAAACATCTAAGTAAACTTGGTGTTTTCATGGAAAATTGCAATTTATAAAAAAATACCTGTTACTTTACTCTTGAATACTAAATACGCTCCTCTTAAACATTTCACCCACCACTTGAATAATGTAGGCAACCTCTTACGGGCACTGGAATAAGCATCATGTCTGGCAACCCATGTACAGATTACCACAAAATAAGACCTGGTAAACTATGGGGGTTAAAGACATATTCATTAAATTTAATACATTTATTCCCATTATTAAAACTACAATTTTTTATTTTAAATCCAGCATATTCTCTGTAATTCATTTAAACCACTGTTATTGTACTTAAAACTTAAGTATATTTAATTTTAAAAAATAAAACAATGTTAGGGTGTGTAGTTTTTATTTAAATAAGGGGCGAGAAGTAGCCCAGTGGTAAGGCACTTGCTTGATGTACGGTCAATGTGGGATTGATCCCAGATGGTGGACCCATTTCTCGTACCAGCCAGTGCACCACGACTGGTATATCAAAGGCCGTGATATGTGCTATCCTGTCTGTGGGATGGTGCATATAAAAGAACCCTTGCTGCAAATCGAAAATAGCCCATGAAGTGGCAACAGCAGGGTTTCCCTCTCAATATGTGTATGGTCCTTGACCATATCTAAATAAATAAAATTTCATGGAGAACAGTGTACCTTTTTAATTTTGCCGACATGTGATAACCTTCCAGTAACCTGAACAACTGTTCACGACTTATCTGATGCATGCTTTCAAAAAAAAACCTGCCCGATGCCGGCTTTTAAAAAACCAGCACTCCCTCCCACTCATTCCTATTTTTAAAAACATCAAAATCGATTTACATACATGAAGACTGATCATTTGTGTTACATCTGCCGCAAATGAGGTTGACATTCATGTCATCGAAACAAAAATTCTTCCCATTTCTTTTGACAAGTTTTTTAAATAGTTTTTTTTTGTCAGTTATTCTTTACTTCGAGGATGCTTAAAATTTTTTTTAAATTGGTGAACACAAAAGGTTGATATATTTAGAATTCAATTTTCAACCAAATATTTTAGTCATGATCAAATCTTAAGAAAATATATAAAATTCTATTAAATATATTTGCCATAAAAATTGTACGGCATAATGCATATTCCTGTTTCTTTTCCTAGACTGGCAAACAAATCTAGGCAATTCATGTGAATGTTGGCCATCTTTTTACTTTCAATCAAGTTCCGTACTAATGATTGTGCATTAGACCGGAAAGTTGTTTTAATAAATACTTATGAACAGATCACAAAGTAATAACCACAAAAATATCAGAATTTTTATGAAACAAATGAGTTTGATACATATATGTTCATTGTTATCTACATGCATGTAAGCTGAGAATGATCCAAGAAATGTAATGTAATAATTTATTTGTTTTTAGTTGTTGTTGTTTGTTTTTTTTGACAATGGGTATAAAGCCTTCACAATAACATGAATTGATATTCAGTAACCAACACGTACAAACAAATCTACATACAGCCACGGATCACTGATGCAGTATGACTGCGTATATGAATACTGCACTGATCTCAACAACACTTAAAAGTATACAGTGAAATCACAAAAAAAAACTTTTATTTTAATAAATTGTGGCATGAAATTATCTACATATATACTGTACAAACACAAGGAAGAATTATTTCAACATTTTCTTTTACAAATTTCATCCAATCACACTACATTCCAGTTGAAATGGAATGGAATCTGAAAATGATAATCTGAAAAAACATCATCACATCTTTTCTGGCTGTCGATATCATCACCCAATCGTATGATCCATGATCAAAGGCAACCAATGAAAAATGGCATGAGTAACAAAATTATGAACTCTGTGATAAAATGACCTGTACTAGTGTTACTACATACATTGTATGTCAATGGGGAAAATCTGTAATTTAATAAAAAGTTTTTAATGTTTTGGTGATGAATAAAGGTGCACATGCCATGTTGAAACATCTTTCAGCAAAGTGATATGGTATATTTTTTCCCTCTCAGGAGCCCGTCCCAAGCTCTAGATTAATGTGAGCACTCGTATAAAACATCGGACAAAATGTTGGCAACTGTCTGATCTAAAATTTGACTCATGACCAATGATAACAAGCGACCCTGCTGATGAACAAACAGTGACCTATTCTCAGGAATACGTGCTAAGTGTAACAGAATCATGGCAGACCTTCTGAGCATGTCAAGACTAGTTCCCATGATTTCTGGATTATTCTGCAGAGCGTTTATTCCCTGTGAATTGGCCACCTGTAGGGCATTTTGTTCTGCAGTCTCTAGAAAGTCTACAAGGAGAGATATACACGGGTGTTGTAGAGCAATGGCCCTCGCCGCACTGCTGTCGCCTTGGACTAGTTGTGACAGTAGTACTATTGCGAACTCTCTGGGAACCTGTTCTTTCCTATTTGCTAAAAGTTTTGACAAACACATAAACAGTTCAACAATGCGCTCAAATGGTGGCGTTGCCAGCAGGAGGTCTACATTTGAGTCACAGATGCACAACTTACACAGGGCTTCGAGAACAAGCCGTTGGGGCGACAGGACGGATATAGGAGACATGGTGGGCAGAGGGTCCCGGGCACAGGACGCTGGACACACTGCCCAGTGGAGCAATCCGTCCAACATGGGGAAACAGATTTCTTCAGGATACATGGACAGGTTGAGATGGCCACAAATGTTTGCGAATATCACCAACGTGTTCTCCCGCAGTTCCTCCAAGTAGCTCCAGTACCATTCACCTTTGTCCTCGCAGACTTCGTTCAGCTCTTCCAATTCCGTGTCGTCTTTCTCAAACTTGCGAGCCTTAGCCCGAGGTAGGTGTTTGTGATGAAGCAGCAACAGCCTTCCAAATATGTTCATGAAAGATGGGTGCTGGGACATCTCACTATCGTTGCCAGGGATGCAAGACAGGCTGCGAAAGATGTTGGAGATGCAGACACAACGCCTGCCCAGCTCTTCTTGCGATTCGGAGGTCCGCGACAGAGGCGGTTCGTCATGTTGGTATGCTTCTTCTTCCAAATCACCATCCACTAGAATCAGACTCACGTCGGAGATCTCGGATATATATTGATCGGCTGATTTTTCTGTTAATCCCTTCTCGGCAGTAGGAGGAGCGGACACCTCTGGGATTTCATCTGTTGCTGGTGGTGACGCAGAGAAATCTTTGTGATCTACCTCCTGTGACAAGTCTTGTTCATGCTCAGATGGGGAACTGATTTCATCAATGGAACCATTTCCATTGGTATCACATTTTATACTTTCCTCGACCCCATTTTCTGATATGGTCGATTTTTCCTTTGATGGGGAATTTTCTTGGTAATTATCAATATTTTCTTCCTTTATAATCACTTTGTCTTTCTGCACAGTAAAATCAATTGGAGAGTCTACTGGTCCATTGGAAATAACTGGCAGTTTTTCCACTTTTTTCTCACCGTTTTCCAAATTCTCATGCTTTTCTAAATTGTCATGTTTTTCTAAACAGTTCCCACTATTATTTAAATTTTCACAGTTTACTGAATTCACACTAGAGTTATTTTTCACTGGACTATCATCAGAGTCAATGACAGATTCTTTTGAAACGTCTGAAATTCTTCTAGTGTCACTTGGACCACTTTGATATAGTGCAGGGTCTCTTGGTTCTATTTTGATCTGCACCTTCTTAATAAAGTTATTTCGAATCTTGGTGTCCTCATAAGTTGAGGAATCACACACACCATGTTCCTTTTTCACTGAGATTTGCCCCTCCCCATCCAAACTAATATCAGCAGCAGACACGTCCATGTCCTCTTCACAACTTTCAGAATGACGACGTCCTCCTCTTCTCACCTCAGAATAATCTTTATCTGTATCACTTTTGCACTTTGTTCTCCGTTTTTTCGAAAAGAGCTCGCTTAGCAGTTCGTGAGTGGCACCATTTTTGAAATGTGTGCATATGTGGTCCGTGATGTCCCCACCACCGAGACCCCAGTGTTGTTTGCGGCCCATGTAGCCCGAATACAGATCCCACTTCTTGTCGTCTTCGACCCAGTTCTCCCTCGAGTCGTCTTCCACTTTCACGCTCTTCCCATCCCTCGTAACGCTTGTGTAGTTCCCCAGACTTTCGTCCGTGCCAAACACCATGGGTTCTTCACACTCTTTAGGACCGTCTCCCTTCATCAGCTTCTGCCTGTCCTCATACCCGATCTCAATGTCTTCACAAATGCCGAACATTTCGATCAGAGTTCGCCTAAAGTGCTCGAGTAGCACCTCAAGCAGGCCTGGCAGGTGCGTCAGGTTGAAGTAACTGACGGTGGAGTCATCAAACAACAGGATGTTAAGAGTGTCAAGAGCCCAAGTACTCTCGGCCAGCAGGCCCGACTTCAGGGCCATCATTAGTCTCCAGGCTTCTATGGAGCCTGAAAAACAAACCAAGGGTTTCATAAGCAACAACAAAACGGCAGGGCGACCAAAAACATGCTGTAAAAGTTTGCTTTAATTTGACTTTTATGTTCCTGAAATTATATTTTATATTTAATAGCAAAAAATATATATAAATTATATATAAATTATATATATATATATATATATATATATATATATATATATATATATATATATATATATATATATAATTGAATCTCCATGTTGCAAAGGTGAAAAAAAACAAATACACACAAAATTTTCACAACTACTTATGATTATCACTAAATAAATTATATAATAAATAATAAAATAAATAAAATCTTGCCAAAAAAACAAAAGCTGTAAATCTAATTTTGCTTTTCCTTTGCAGCATCAAGCATTACATATTATTATTTTTTCTTCTTTTTCACAAAAAATTTCATAATAAAATTGGGAACCAGAAAGAAACTACCCTGATCTATTACTGTATACAAAAAATATCAACATCCCCTCCATCCCATGAGACATTTACTGAAGTTCAAAAAGATGAGGAACACTGCCTTAACAATGATTCGATGAAAGAATGAAATGTCAGCTGTTACTGACCTATGTCTTTGCTGGTTAGCCGTCGCCGTTTAGCAAGCAGTGGCTGGACGGCCTCAACGCTGTCAAGAGGGAACACTATCTCCTTCTTAGGAGGGAACTGAGCATTAGCAATCATTGTACCCGGCTTCTGCTGCAAAAGAACCAGCAGGACTGTCAGAGAGCAGATTAAACAGAGGAGAAGAGCTAATCACTACAAGCAGATAAATAAATGTCAAGAAATTACATTTCTCAAAGCCGTCTTTATCCACTGACGAATACACACGATTGCATGATCTCAAAACATTTACAATATCAACACTATGAACATGAATCCACTTCCCATGGTGTTCACCACCTTTCAAAATACAAGTTGTTTGAGAAAAGGATGACAAATATATATTGTTATAACAATTGAATGTGTGGATTCATATAAAAGAAACTGGAGTGGGAAGTATATCTAAATTGGAATCTTCAACCAAGACCAATATGATTTAAGGGGCAAAATATTAGTATGAAATGTCATTGAAAAATAATGACAAAAAATACACCTTATAGTCTCTAGAAGAACTACAGAATTTCAAAGATTCTGTCCACTTTACCGTGCAAAAACCTAATTTGACATCTTTTGCTGCCATCAAAATTCAAATTATGAATCTATCAATTTGTCAATGCTTTTGTTGTTTATAAAGCTCTGCATTTTTCACCGTTTCGAGATCATGCAGTTCGGGTATAGCAAATATTAGCCAACTTACCACTGAGCAGCACAAAGCAACCATTGTATACTTTATAAATATATAATCTTTTTGAGTTACCTAAAGCTGGATACAACACTAAAAATAAATATCTGACTGGGAAAAGAGAGAAAGTTTTGTTGTCGTTTTTTTCTCCTAGAGAAGAAGTCGGGTTCAATAAACAATACAACTGAAATTAAAAAAGTAAAACAAAACGTTTCTCACAAAATACGCAACTATGATTAAAAATGTTTTTGTTTCATTAAATATTTGCAATATGTATGAAACAAAACAAAAACAAAACAAATTGCTACGTTTTTTTAAATATATGTATCTAATTATAAACATTAAATAAACTAGAAACTACCAAACTACATGCCGATTAACTTTGTTTTTAACAATCCAATTAACACATCAAAATACAGTACCAACCAAAATTTATTGTACAATTGGTGCCATTTTCATAAATCAGACATTCAATTAAATTGTGCTACCATGTATCTTTGTAATTATCATTAATCCATTGACATGTAAACTACCAATATTATTAGGCTAAATTAAGCTTTATAACACAAAAATGGAAATATGTTTGTGAAAACCAAATTATTTATTCATATTTGTTTATCAGCACATAGCCTAAATATTTGGAATTAATTATTTCAAAATATTTTCATGGGTAATCTTATATATAAGTATGTATAGTATAGTATGTATCTAAGAGGCATTAAAAAGCTTATTTGATAATGGCAGTATTAAAGAACACCACATCACCAGACAGATCATGATAGATACTACAATAAGATGCATAAAAAAACACACTACAAAGCATTAGAAACAGCTACCATCAAATCTACATCAGAAATCAAGGACGTGAAAGCCTATAAAACTATTCACAGGAAAATGAAATTATAACTTAATTAAAATTCTAGACTTGATGTACACACAATGGGACACTCATGAGTTGGCTTACCTGAGGTTTTGAAGAGTGCATGTACTGCTTATCTCTGGCTTGGGGGGACGCTCTCTGTGCCATGCGACCATACGGTCCCATGGGGGGTGTACCAGGGGCTCCAGGCGGCATCCCACTCAAGCTGGAGCCCAGGAAGTTTGGGGCACCCGGTTGATTAGGGTACCGCTGGGACATAGGTGACCATTGGTTCATGTCTCTACGAGCATCTGAGAAAAGATGAAAAAGGACATTTTTCAAATTCAACTTCAAACTATTGTTATGTATAACTAACTTTTAGAACTCCTCTCTCACCACACCTCCCCCTTCCCCAAATATTTTTGTATTTATCTAACACAAAATGTGTATTGAAAAGGAAACATTTTTTTAAAAACATTAAACAGTAGATGCTAATCAATTTTCAATGGACTAGAAATATCACTAATAAATTTTTTTTAAATAATGTTTCCTGGTTGATAAATGTGTAAAATAGCAACCTACAGGGGGATATTATATTATAACATTATTGTGCAAATACACAATCTTGAGTTTCGTTATGGCTTTTGATTAATTCAGGGTTCATAGCCTTAAGCACAAACAAATTCAAGATTTTTATCAGCCATTTTCAAAGACTTTCACCAATGACAACAGAATGCGGTAAAAAAAACCCAACCAAATCAGTTGGTTTATATGGTCGTCCATGGGAAAATATTTAGCTGCTTTTTTTATGTGCATCATGACAGATTAAACCTTGTAACTGAAAAATATCACGTGCATGCAGCTGTAAAAGATATCATCATTGCTTTGGTTATGATTTGTGAGAATTTAAAGACTTTTTTGTTTTTTGTTTTAACAATTCTAAGACTTTCAAAGACCTAAAAGAAATTTTTTTTAAATTCAAAGACTTTAAAAGAATTTAAAGATCGCTACGAACCCTGTCACTGCTGTTAACAAAACATTCTATTAATATTGATCAACTATTATTATTGACTACTTTAGTAGCAGATGACTATTTCAAATACTAAGTAGTAAAATAAATAGAATTGAATGATTATTTGAAAAAGAATGAAACTAATATTAAAAACAAATAAATAGATGTTCAATCAAGTAAGCAAAACTAAACAAGTCTTGAATAGAAATTAAGGACGAATTTACAAAGCCTGTTTATGTCTTACACACGTGTAACTACATACATTTACAATGCTTAAAGGGACATACCCTAGTTTCAGTTCATGAAAATTAACATTAAGTTTAGTTTAATTTACAAACCTGTAACACATTTTGATAAAGTTACAATTGAGTGAAACATGAGTCTTTGACTTTGAAATGGTGAAACACCCTCTAAAATAGAATAAAACTTGACTACATAACTGTTACTTCTCAGAGGCACGTGCCTTTTTAAAAATATGAGAAATGCATTTTGTGATGTTAAAAAACATCAGGATGACCAAAACCACTTCGAATGTATGGAAATGAATACTTTAAACAATAAAATTTAAGTGAAGTATGATTTCAGTTATCAAAAAATGCCTCTAATTGTCAAAACTATGTCTTAGTGTTTAAAAACTAGGGTATGTCCCTTTAAACATCTGCATTCAAGAAAAACAGGATTTGTAAATTCAGCCCAAAGTTGTCAAGAATAGATACTGTTACCAAGAATAGTTCATCATATCGAAAGCAGTAAATATTTTGAGCAATTCATCTTAAATTATTTTAAGATAAATAAAAAAAACACACATTGTTTTCTAAGCTAATAGAACTGAGCAAAATGTGATCTACTTTGAATGTCAAGTACCAAAACAAAACTGAAATGAATGTTTTTTTGTTTTTTTAAACCTACAATACAAACCAAACAAAATTTGTCAAAGTTGTTTTGGTAGCAGTGCTAAAACTGTAAAATCATTCATTACGAGAAGTATTACATAAAATATTAGTGCCAAACACCAAGACATGTAGGAACGTAACAAAATCAAATGTTATCAAATCTTCCAGTATGCAAATAATAATATGGTTATACAGGGCTGCAGAAAATACTTGCCCGCTCGCCAAAGGCGAGCAATCATTTTGACAGACGAATTTAAAAATTCAACTACCAGTCTGATGGTACATCTGTCTTTTTCATTTCTTTTTCCACGTGATGATCACTTACAAATTGTTCTTAATTTCTGGTCAATATATATATATATATATATATACACACACATACATATATACATACATATATATATATATTAACGAAGTCCGGATTATGTCAGACAAATTGCAAGCTACTTGTAGAACAATAGTTAAAAACCACCATATATACATATAGACAGATTAGTAGAAATTCTGGCAGGCTAGTAAATTTGTGTTCGTTCTAGTCCGGCGGATTAGTAAAATAATTTCCATTTCTGCACCCCTGGTTGTACATACAACTGTAATGAGTAAGATACATTTTCCACAGAAGGTTAAACAAAAAAAGAGGAACAACTAAGACCACATCTAGGAAATATTACATCTACTTCCTACCAGGCAGTGACTGGCAACACATTAGATATTAGCTGAAATAATAGTTTACTTCAAAATCTTGGGAGTGTGTTTGCATATATTTAACCAGCGCAACACAGATGTACACAAGTTTGTACTTCAGTGTTCCAATTACATAACAGCAAGGAATAATTGTTCTTAAAAATGTTTAATTAATAATGATCAAAGGACATGTTTAGATTGCAATGTTATGCTATGTGATTTGAAATTATTTGGCAATATCATCAACTTGTATAGCAATTTGTGACACGATATTGCAAAAAAATATTTCCCAAAATTAAATGTATATCTGATGTAAGTATATGAATTTTGAATGACAGAAAGTTTATATAAATGTAACCAGAAGTTTTGTTTTTTTTTAACATGAGCTTAATACATAAAAATTGTAAATTGAAATTTTTGTCTATGATGCAAATACTTTAGAGGTAAATAGCATTAGCTTAATACATAAAAATTTCAGTTTACAATTTTTATGTATTAAGCTCATGTTAAAATGTAAATTATCGTTTTTAAAAGCTTAAAGAAGGTTACACAAAAAGACAATTTAATTAATTGGCTCTTATGGAAAGGAAAACACCCCAGTGTGTTTTAAACTGATGTGAACAGATGTTTATCTGCACCCAAGATTTTGAAAAAGTAAAAAACAGAAAAAAAAGATTTCAGTAATGTGAGAGGACCAGGATACAATTTGTTCACCAATATCATACCATCATATTGCATCATGTAACCTTCATGGTGGGATGCATAGGTCACATGACCAGGGCCTGGCCTCTCCATGTAAGGCGATTGTTGAGTAAATGCTGTCAAAAAATCATGCCAGCCATTTTATTCTAGCTTACTGGATACACCGAATGCATATTTTTCATTATTATTTAGGTTTGTTAATAACAAAATTGATCAGGATTTGTGACATTTTTCTTTTTACTCAATATATCCTGTATTTTTATTTATGAAGATTAAGGAATTTCAAAAAGGGCTTTTTTTTTCAGTTTGTGTATTTTAATTTAATAAAGGATATATCCAAAAGCCACTTTTGTTTGCAGAAAAAAAAGTTTAATTATTTTTTAAAATGAATACCAGTAAAAACAAAAAGCCCATATATATTAGTAACTTGAAATAGAAAATCAGATGTTTACATTAGTTGAAAATGTTGTTTTTGTTGTTGTTTTTTTAAACAAAATATGTGAAGTTACTTTTGATCAGTCCACTAGGAACTATTACAAAATCACTGCAGAAGTTATAGCCAATGTTATATAAGAAAAACCTAATTACACAAAAACATACATTCCTTAAAGTTACATATATTTATTAACTTCTAAACAATCCATACGGCAATACACCCATGTGCACAGGTCTGTTTAACAAAATAATATTTGTTTATATATATATATATATATATATAGTTACTTAACCTTTTCAATCCATATGAAAAAAACATCCATTAAAACAGATTCATTACAAAAAGTTAAAAAGTTTGTTTTAAGGACACCACTAGAGCACACTGATTCATCAATCATCGGCTATTGGATGTCAACATGCAGTCATTTTGTCACAGTCATAGAGAAGAAACCTGCTACATTTTTTTCCCATTAGTAGCAAGGGATCTTTTATATGAACCATCCCATAGATCTGTTACAAAAACATGTTACTTAACTTTTACTTTCTTGGGCCCTGTTCCACAAAGCTATCTTAGCACTAGAATCACTTTAAGTGCATCTTTAGGCCTTCGGATGTCATGGTAAACATTGTTTTCAGTAGTGTTCCTAGCATGTTAGTAAAATCACAGAACGGAATTTCGTTTCCCATGATAATTATATCAACTATTCAACGAAAATAATATAAACAGTTTTCAATAGATTCCCATGGTCACAAGGTACTGAAGTAAAAAAGTGTTTTCCATGAATCTTAAATTCCTAGGACCTGTAACTTGTGCATTTACGGTGATCTTAGCACCAAGATCACTTCGTGGACAGAGGCCCAGAATCATAACACTACTAAAATTACTTCTAAGCTCGTGAACTAACCTGGTGGTATGTGCTCCATGTCTGGATATCGCTTACTGGGTGTTCCATAAACTCCAGAAGACATCTCCCGGTTCATTGATGGCCTCGGCACGGGATACGAGCCCGGCTGGGCACCATAACCAGGGTAGACATCTTGGTTGATGCCTGGTCGTGGACCAGGGTAACCAGGGACCTGCCCTGGAGGAAATGACTGCGAGCTGGTGAACTGTTCCTGCGGTGGCCGTACGGGCTGGTTACTATACTGACCAGAATACATAGGATCCTGGCTGGCCTGCACCGTCGGGCGGAACTGTTGACCAGGGTGCGTTGGTGACTGTTGGTCAAATCTGGTTTTAAGAAAACGGAGGAAATTTCTATAAAATTTTACACATCTTAATTCTATCAATTCTCACCCACATTTATATGAATGTTTTAATGTGTATGCATTCATTATCTTTAATTTGGCAATTGGGCAAAGACCCTTTTTAGTTAAGAAAATAATGCTTATAAGCAGGTTTCAGAATTAAATTGTGATACCATAATCACACATCTAGCACAATCCTACTGTAATCAGCAACATGCTTCCCCGAGATTAAACAAGCCTTTTTCAGTAATTAATTCTAAAATTGCCTTATAAAACAGTCAGAAAGGTATAAATTATTGACAAAATATGTTATATATTTATAATTATACGTCTATCATGAAAACGTAGAGTCAATGGCAGTCTTAGTCACAAATGAATTACCTTTCCGGTCTATCAAACTGTTGACCAAACGGGAATCTATTTCCCGCTGAACTCTGTGAGCGAACGCTGAACTGACTGGTTGGAGGAACTTGTCCTGGTGGAAACGAATCTGCCCGCGAGCTATTCGATGGATAACCGTCAACAGGTGGCATCTGCCTGGGTGGGAACGGAGATGATGATGTTGATGCAGGTATCGAGGGCGACGACGAATCACTGCTGTTAAATTGTTCCGCCTGATTGGGGTTCGGTATTCGACTACTCGACTCGCTGTAACTGTTTGACTGAGCCATGCCTGGGTAGGAAGGCATATTGGGCCCCGGACCTGGCCGAGAACTGAAACTGCTGCTGGGCTGTTGTATGTTTGTGTACTGTGGCACTTGCGAGCTGTTACTGGGCCGCGGCTGACTAAACTGGGATGAAGCCGACGATGTTGCCAGGTCATCTGCAAAGGGATCCTGCACACTGATGCTGTCAGAATTCGAAGGTATTGAGCTCACAGAGCTCGGGGGGATCGGCATTGCACTTGAACTAGGAGCTACCATAGTATTATTTCCCATCATGCTACTGGCTGATAGCACACTGTTCCCCATGGCATTGTTCTGTTGAGAGTTGTATGCACTACCGGGCATCATCGGTTTGCTGCCCGGCATGTTGCCCGACATCATCGAACTGTTCATCATAACACCCATCATGTTATTAGAAGGCACGTTTCCACCCATCATACTGCTGGGTGGCATATTGCCCGACATCATGCCACCCTGTGGTGGCACATTTCCGGGCATCATTCCGTTTGGTGGCATGCCTCCTCCCATCATGCTGTTTTGCATACTGGTGTGCCCTCCACCCATACTGGCAGGGTGGGACATGTTGGAGTGGGAAGGCATCATGGCATTAGGGTTCATCATGTTGTTTGGCCCCATCATCCCTCCGCCCATTGGGCCCATGTTCGACTCGGAGTTCTGCATGTATGGAGGTGGCATTCCCGGAGAGAACGGGTCCATTCCCTGGTTGTTGGGGGCACTTGGTGGCCGGAATGCATCTTGTGATGAACCCTGAGAACCTGCTGAAAAGTAAAACAAAATAACTTTAATCAATTACCAATGGCAACATTGATTTATGGGGCGTTCTCTCCTTGTACATTTAGTCATACCAATGAGCGTGAATGCATGCAATTTGCTGTAGCGACTTTTAATCAAATGTGTACATGACTAATGTCATTCCGATTTAGTTTTAAAAAGAAATGTTTGTTTTGTTTAATGACACCACTAGAGCACACTAAGTAATCATCTCCGATTTAGGGGTTTACAAATATGATTCAAACACATGTGACTAATTACATAAGAAATCCCATTAATATTAGCAGAAAACATTATTAATGGGTTTTTTAACATACTGCAAAGTCTCTTAATATTAGTTTATAAATCCCATATCTGTATAATTAAAATTCTTCGCCGTCAGACTTAATATTTTGTTATCCCTCCTGCATTATTCTCATGTGTACATTTAAGAACCAAGAGTTGGTAACTTTTTTGTCCTGTTGTGACCGTTCTCGATACACTTCAGTGCCTTATTTTCTTCTTCTTGTTTTTTCCCACAGACAACATAACAGACAATAAAAAGTCATTCATTTTGTTTACAATATTTCTGTCTGTATATATCTAATGCTGTTTACGTCATAACTCAAATTCATAGCAGTCAACTCAGAACACATGGTCAATCTAAAACAAACCATACCTGGAGAAGGAGCCCGTTTATTTTTTTGTTCTCGCTTCTGTTGCAAAGCGGCTTCCATCTGAGCAAGAATTGGTTGTGGATCAATTCCACCTTTATCAAACTTGCATTCATATGCAAACAGATACTTGATATAGTTCTTTTTTAGAGTAAACGCTGCACTCGCAGAAGATCCGATATTCACAACACCACAAATTTCTTTCCACTTCTTAGCTTTGTTAACCTGTAAAAACACACATAAAAATATTAGTTTACATTTCTTCGATTTGTTACTATTAAAATATTTCTCTGTCATCAAATACATGCTAAGTACAATATTTTCTACATTTATAATGAATCTGTTATTCCATGCATATGTTTGATTGTAAAGTTGGTCATCAGAAAATAATCAAGTATATATTTCAATTTAATGTCATCCCATTTGTGCAGCCGTAACAAAGCGATTTTGTTAATTTCTCAATGGATGTAAAAAATAATGTCATGAAGGAATATACTAATTCATGACTGAGCGCTACTGTTTATGAAAAATCTTTTATAAATAATATCTGAACGTTTAGTGTTACTACAAGTAGTTTTTCACCAATTCACAATATGCACATGATTTAAAAAAAATTGATATCGCAATGATAGTAAAAACAATAACAGACAATCTTGAACTGTGTGTAAAATCGTAAACTAACCAGTAACTAGAAGGCTACAAAAGGGGTGTTCTCTTTATGCGATTAGAACACCGACTTGTTGCATGTGATTTGTCGGCCATACAAAATTGTTCCAATTTAGATGTCTTCACAGTATGATGCTTTCACATGCGACAGGAAGACGGAAGGAAATGCTTTATTTAACGATGCACTCAACACATTTTTATTTACGGTTATATGGCATAGGACATGTGACACGGGCGGGACATAGCTCGGTGGCACAGTACTCGCTCAATGTGCGGTCGGTCTGGGATTGATCCCCGTCGGTAGACCCACTGGACTATTTCTCATTCCAGCCAGTGCACCACAACAGGTATATCAAAGGCTGTGGTATGTACCATCCTGTTTGTAGGATGGTGCATATATCTGCTAATCGAAAAAGAGTAGTCCATGAAGTGGCGACAGCAGGTTTCCTCTTTCAATATCTGTGTGGTTATTAACCATATGTCTGACGCCATATAACCGTAATTAAAATGTGTTGAGTGCATCGTTAAATAAAACTTTGTTTCTTTCTTTCACATGCGATAAGTCAGTTCAACTAATTGAATAATGACAACGGCCCCTATGAAAGGACAAACATGCAGTACTATCATTTATTGTTTACCTCAGTCATTCCGCCTTTTTCACGCACACAGAGGTAGAGTTTATAAAGATCAAGGGGTTGTTTGCTGATCACTGGCATTGTTGTGACTGGTGTTCCCTTTTCTTCCAGGAAGTACATCAGCTTTTCCAAGAAGGGTCGCCGGTCCGGTTCAGAACCCATTTCAAACATTTTCATCACGTCACCCCCAGACTTCTAGAACAAAAATTTAACATGTTTAAAAATAATAACAATGAGTATATTTCTACACATATTTACATTTCTACACCTAAGATATCTACATTTTAGACATGATTGCATTCAAAAAGAAAAAATATATGTCACAAAGTAACTTTGGGTTAAAAAAGAACACAATAATACAACTGCAATGGTTAACCCAGGATTATCTTACCTAAATATAATTACACTAAAATCTGACATAACAGTATTAACCAGTCATCTGTTATATAAACAAAACATAAACAACAAAAAAACATAGAGAAAACATGTGTTTTTTAAAAGTTCATCAAATCGACTATTATCTTCTCCCCACCTCCAAGTTGAATGATTGAACATGTACTGATCATATTTTTAAAATACTAAATGACAAAAATACCACACCTGAGCTAAGCCATGCTAAAATAAAAAATAATAAAATTATCATTGACAAGATAACATCATGACTATATCAGTATTAGATAAACTATGTTGTAATGAGCTCTAGTTATTACTGAAAAATAATGTTACCATAAACCTTGGTCATAGCTGGGATGTCTAACATATAAATGGTTGTACAGATTAACAATCAAAAAGTACCGTACAGTGTGTCAATTTAACAGAAAAATATCAATAATATTCTTTTAACAAACAAGATTAACCACCTCGTCTTATTAATGTCCAAAATTTGGGACCTGGTTTAGAATACCATGTGGCATTTTCCATCACCTACTAAAATTGTCAACTTGTATAAATAAAAAATCCATTATTTAAAAATATTTTTTAAAATTTACTTGCTATGTGCATTGATGAAATATTTCATCATCAATGAATATAAATTTCTAAAATACATGTGAGTTTAAGCACTAGCAATATTAATGTGTTTTGGATACATTAATGTTTACAATAAGTAGGTCAAGCCATTATAAAGTTAGTAAGACTACCATGCAATGCTGGTATGCATTTTAGTCAAATAGTAAAAATAATTAAATAATAATTATAAAAAAGATTAACGGTTTTAAGCCAGTGTTTGGAGGGTTTTTTTTCTTTTTTCTTTTTTTTAAGTAATCATAACATAATGGACATAATAATCTTGTGATAAACCTGGAGTCTAATTTAGTAACTCTCTTTAACATACCGATGTCACCGTGCCATGCAAAAAGACTTGCAATGACGATGCGATGTTGCTTAAAAGAGCTGTATGAATTAGACCCCTGGAGTGCACAAATTGATTTGTCTATATGCCTTAGACAACCTAAAACATATTATGGCCAGCTTTTCCGCTGTTGACATTTTTTAACCAAGGCAAATGCACCAGGTAACAAATCCTAATTAAAATGTGTGTGCAACCAAATAGATGTTGCTGGGCAACCACACATCATGCGATGATTGCCATCTTTGGCAAACAATACAATTTACTATTTGTGCACCCCTGTACGCAATAAATAAATGTATACCACTTATGGTATTCCTGAAATAAATTAACCATGCATAACAATTTTAAAAATAAATAAATTCAAATGAAGAAAAATAAATAAAAATAACCAAAATATACTGCATGAACGATGTAGCAATTTTTTGGGGAAATAAATGTACATAATTTGTGAGTAAAATTAGTAACAAGAATCAACACCAATGCCCGAAACAAAGGAAAACATGGTGAGGTGGGCAAATGATAACCATATCCAAAAAATTAAAATGACCCAGTCACCGGGTCAAAGCGTAAAGGGAAGGATAACAGTTTGCCATCTGCCTGGCAGTTACCCACTCAACGTAACTGACTTACAAATACTCCCGTGGGATTAGGACTACCAATATAGCCAAAGTCATCCGGAACAGGTGAAAAAATGGGTACTCCCCTCATGCCAGGTATGTCACCTTCCTAGAACAAATGCACAGATGCCCCAGCATGGTCAACAACAAAACAAGATTTTTATTTTTGGGTTTGCTCTTGAATATTGTAATGAAATTAATATTTAAAATAACACTTCAAGTTAAATCCAATAGCAGAATAAGAAGAAAAAAACATCAGTCTGGAGGTTTTTTAATATTTGGAATTTTAATAAGTTCAAAAATATATTCTATGATATAAAAAACATTTCAAGTTTAACTAGAACTTGAATAGTTTTGGATTTGTTTTAACAACTTCACATATGGATTATAATAATGTCTCAAATAAAATTAAATGGGTTTTGGTGTGTTTTTTGTTAAGTTTAGATATAACTTAAATTGGCAAAATCATACAACTAAATCAAACCAATTAAAAAAATATCAACTTCCATACAATTTATTTTTATCTGTAAATGCAACAAATGATATTTAAACAAAATTAAATTTTTCTTGGTTTTTAAACATTAAAGCATGACTAAATGACAAATGGATATTTTCATAAAACAGAAATGCAAAACCACCAGATGACAATATGAAACATGAACAACAAAGATGTTTTGAATATCAAGAAATATAACATGAAGTTTGCACATGGCTGTTTGATATGATCAGACCATTACGTACGTACACACACACATGAATACATTATTACTTGACAGAACAACACTAACAAAGCCAACAGTTAACGGACTTGTATTGTTTAAATACTGACCGACATATACTTTTATAGGCCTAAAGAAGTTGGTGGTAAACTAATATTTATTAATGCTCTCACGCACACAAACAGTCATACATGTAAACAATATCTCATGTTTAAATTTAAAAAGCAAATCAGTGCTGTAGCAAATGAATTTTAAGTGATGCACATAACACGAACATCTGACAACAAACCAGTTAACAGAATATTTCCCAAATAATTTTTATCATTGTTTTAACCAAGAACAAAGTGGGAAATATAAATCTATCCCCACCCAAATTTACTAACCAAAAAAATAAGTCTGATTAAAAAAGGTCAATTTTTGCCTCAATAAAAAATGGCATGGTTCTTTTAAAACATTGATGTGTAATTTGATAATTTTCAAATGAAAATTAAAAACTAGTTTTATTCTTCATCAACCTGTACATCATTTAAGCTTTTCAGATCATACTAAATTTTACGATAAACTTGTTTTGTTATATTTGTTTGTTTGTTTGTTTGTTTAATGTAATTATGCATTATGGAAAATAATTTTTAATGTAAATTATTTTGACAATCTGACAAGACTTTTGTTGGTATTATATACTGGGGACATTGGCCATTTGACAAAATGTTTTGAGGTTTTTTTTTAACATAAATAATCATAAGTACACTTTTAATTTGAACACTACAATTCTAGATTTAGTCCTGTAACTATTCCCAGATATAACAAGAGACAGGTTAAAATGTACGTTTTTGTCTAAATTTTTATCATTTTAGTTCGTTCAATGGCAGTTTCAAGTTTAAACAAATACAAGAATTTCTTCAATCATACCCTCTTTGCACCATCAATTCCTAAGGATACAAATAATTTTTGCTATGTATTTATTACACATACATTGATTTTCAGCTCTTTTCGTTTTATCGGGGAATGTTTTGAAACAAAATATCACCAGTTAACAGAGATTTTTATTAAAATATTAGGATAAGTGATGTTATTAGTATAGGTCAGGTTACGGAACCACACCATTTTTTCTTTTTTTTCTTCTACTTTTTAACTTTAGTTTACAAAGCAAGCGGTGCGACATTTGTTTTTGTTTTAAATCATGCACATTAATAGAATTTGCACGGTATTATCAACATGGAACATCAGGAGGCTGCAGGCTATACTCACAGGAAAGTTTGTATTGCACTGAAAAGTTAATTACCAATCATTGCTAATTTTATTTTTTTAAATCTTATAATCAATGTCAAAAATCTGTAAAAATACAATGTGAAATTGCACTGAACATAGGCAATAAAGGAACAACTAAATATTTCATTAACATAAATACTACTACTAAAATAAAATATATTTAAAAGTGTACATTCATGTGTGTATTTTTATTTATTAAACCAGGAACTAATTATGAAAATGTCTCTACTAAATCAAGAAAAAATTAAACAAAGGAGTGTGTGAAATTAGTTTGTGTTTTGGTGTTTTGATATATATATTTTAATGATAATGAAATGAAACTGCAACATAAGCTTAAAGCAGGACTAAGAACTATTTCTATAAATGGTAGTTTCTTCTGTACATTAAATTCTACCTTTTTCTTTTTCTCTGGCGGTTCATCTGGAAAGGATGGCATTGGAATACAGTTCATGTTGGGCATCTGATGTTGCTGTTGCTGTTGTTGCTGCGGTTGCATCTGCTGCTGCTGCTGCAGTTGTGGTTGCATCTGCGGCATGCCGCGCATGCTGTTCATCACCTGTGGGGCACTGGTCATCACTGACACACTTGTCATGGGAGTTGTGATGCTTGGGGTTACTGTTGTTGTCGACAGACCTACAATTGGCAACAAATCATTAGATGTTCTAACTGTAAACAAGTTGTTGCTGCAAATACATGATTTTTTGGGGGCAAATGGATATATAGGTGGATGGTGAGTGGCTCCATTAAATACTATGGATATACTTAATGGGTTTTCTGCAATTTGTTCTTGCACTGGTCTTTACTGTCTGTATTATTATAAATGCAGTTTTTTTTATCCTGATGTCGTCATTAATTTATTATTCATATACATGGAAACTCCTCTAAACCGAACACCCACGGTAAACCGAACACCCACGGTCAACCGAACACCACGGTCAACCGAACACCCATGGTAAACCGAACACCCACAATAAACCGAAAACCCAAGGTAAACCGAACACCCATGGTAAACCGAACACCCATGGTAAAAATAACATCCACAGTAAACCGAACACCCATGGTAAAAATAACACCCACAGTAAACCGAACACTCATGGTAAAAATAACACCCACAGTAAACCGAACACCCATGGTAAACCAAACACCCAAGGGACCAGGTAGAAAAATCTAGTTTTCTACATATTCATTCCATCAATTTGTTTATCAAAATGAGCATTTATGTCTATTATGTCTATCAACTTGCACTGAATTCGTAAACTTGATAGTCTAAGTTTTTATAAGTATGCTCTGCATAAAATATGCTACGTTACTCATTGAAGTACCATCATTATAAAATTATCAAACACTAGTGTTTATATCTCCAAATGATAGAAACAGAACACAAAAGTTAAGATGGTGGTGCACAAGTTAAAGCTCGCTGCAAAGATGATATATTTAAAAAAAGATTTTCCACATTGTTACTGAATGACTTGTATGACTGACTGTAAATTAAAGAGGAATTTATGGTAAGAAAAGAAAGAAAAGATCCGTTGTTAATCAAGTAGTGATTGTGCATTAAAATAATTAAAAGAGACCGACATTTATTTATCCATCCTGGGATGGTATAAATTTATGTGCAAAATATAATGTACCAGTTGTCAAGACTGACTATAATTTTTATGAAATGTAGAAGCACAAACTTTCTGTTTCAGATTTTTCCCTTTTCTGTTCCATAATGTTACAAATTCTGGGTTTTTTTTTCCATTTCAGTATTAAACAAATTCTGTTTTTGTTTTACTCACATAACACACAAACACAAACACGAATACACCACGACACAGACTTCGGACATTTTCGATTTTCTTTATGATATGATCGGGAAAATAACTACAAACGATCACACTATAAACCACTTCCCTTGTATAATTTATTTTGAACAAAGCCATTGCATACAATATGCAATTATTGCATTCCTTTGTGATATCGGAAATATGGCAATGCCACAAATGTTAAAAATTAATAAGCAAACATAACATAATATGTTTCATTTGAATAAATATTCGGTTTTCCCATTAAATCACCGGGAATAAGCGAAGAAAACACAACTGGTAAAATGTCTAGATACTCTACATTAAACATTTGGCATAACATACAAAGGTACTAGTGTTGTAGCATAGCACAGGCAGATGTCGGTGTCCATAGTTTCTAGTATTTATTAATTAATTAAATGCGCTATTTAAAGTTAAATAATGTTTTGGGAAAAAATATAGGAATTCCGTTTTAGATAGGTATTTCCGCGATTTCGTCTGCAATTCCGTGATTACGGAAAAACAGTGCCTCTAAATATTTTATGACTTTGGTTAGCTAATGCTAACATTTTGTTGATATTAAGCAGGTAAATATTTAAACAGATTATGTCGAGGCTGATTAGGGTGTTTTATTTGTTTGGAACAGTTGATATTTTTAACAAGGTTTATATAATTCAATCTCAATTAAATAATCTTATTTCACTGGCCTTTGACTTAAAAATATTTGTTAATAGATTGACCAAAGCCAATATTATTGAATGGCTAAATAACCTTTCATGTGATCGTTCATTCATACATCTGATGGTGTTGAATAAGCCATAAGACATATGAAATGCCTGTTCACAATTGAAGGTCACCTTGATTTGAAATAACATTGGCTCCTGTCTGATTAACCAGTGGAGGCCAAGGTTGGGTGGTAGCATTAAGATCTTGTATCAATCACAATTTATAAAAGCAGTATATTTGGTGTTCCATCATCTTTAAGCAACGACAGCCTACCTGCTTAATGATCAACAAAATGTTAGCAGTTGCTAACTAGTCATAAAATATCAGAACACCCTAATCAACATCAAATTAACCTATTTAAACATTTAATATTCTAAACAAATCAAAAAAGGCTAAACAAACCCAACACAAAAACATTTAAATATGAACTATTTCAAAGAAAAACATCACTAACAACCCCGACATAAAATATTTAAGAAATAGAAAAAACAACTAAAACAAAACAAAAGATGCTCAACAGAGAGAGAAAAGAATTGGCAACTTTGGCAGCAAAAAAAGAAAAAGGTACAACTCAAAAAAAAAAATTAAAAAGCAAAATGGTGACATAGCATGCAACTGTACATGTACCTGGCTGGTGCGGATCATACATTAGTTTAGCAAGCCATTTGTTACTTCATGCAGTGTCCACGAAAACACCAACTTACCCTGGGTGCTGTTAACTGTCGTGGTAATGGGCTGGGAAACCTCGACCGACGTGAAACCAGCAGAGGGTTGGACGTCGCAGTTCGCCTGACTCGCTTGATTCATCTCCGGGGGCTGGGGAGTGGTCGCTGGGGTTAGATTCTCTGTTTCCTCCATCTTACCATCAGAGCGTGCCATTGGTGCCGAATTAGGTGTTTCCTCCGTCGTACATGGAGGTTTTGAAACAGGCACTGCGGTGTCCCCAGTGCCTTCACTGGAGTCCGATAAATTACTGATCACACTAGCAGATTCTGAGCTCTTGTTGTCTGGTGTTGGGGCAGAGTTGACGTCTGGCGTCGGCACGGAACTGTTATCGGATATAGGGGCAGAGGAGGCGTTTTCAGACTGGTGATCCGAGTTAGCTAAATGAGATGGTTCTTGCTGCTGATGTGGAAGCGGATTGGAACTTGAGGAAGTGGGGTCTTGGACTTCGTGTGAGAGAAGTGAAGAACTGTTACTACTGGTAGTACTACTACTACTACATGTATTGGCAATCAACATACTACTTGGCAAGCTGTTTTGCTGTCCCCCATCACTGGGTACTGTGGAAGCTGGTAAAGACGTCACCACACTCTCACCCGTGTTACCACTATTACTACTACTGTTCTTTTTCGACTTCCTTTTACTGCTCGTAGAAGTCCCTGACGCTGGAAACCCACCACTGTTTGTCATGGAATTTGGCGACATTCCACCAGGCATTGGGCCCATCGCATTTGGCATAGTGTTCATGTGTGGACTGAAGTTCATGGGGCCCATGTGATTCATGTGGCCCATCTGACCGGTCGAGTGGTTGCCCTGCATGCCGCCGTACATCCTGGCCTGATTCGGCACGTTAGGCACGGACCGCATGCTCTGGGCTCGGCCTGCCGCACTGTTGGCCGCAGCGATCATGGCTGCCTGTGCTGCAGCTTGTGCACCTTTAGCTGTGGCAGACATGGCCATGGCCCCTTGGGGAGATGACGGCGTGTTCGTATCCATGGTGGAGCCCATCCCTGGGCTCGAACCGGACCCCTGAACGGGTGGCCCCGGTGGCCCTGGACTGGATCCTGCGCCCATGTGATTGTTGTAGGCACTGTAATGGCTGTTCATCCCCATGGGGTTCATGTTAACAGGCATACCACTCTGTCCGTATGCATTGTTATAGTTTGTGTTTGTCATGTTCCGTTCCATGGGCATGTTGCTGTAAACAGAACTCGAGCCCATTTGCGACATCGGATTTGGTCCGTTGTACATAGTCTGAGATGGATAGTTTGACATGTTAGACGAGTTTGGCATGCCAGGTACATTTTGCTGCCGAGAAAAGTTACCTGAAACAAACGAGTAGAATGTTGTATGCTCAACAATATACCCCTTTAAATTTGCTTTCAAAAGTTAAGTTAATTCTTCAAAATGGGCTGCCAAAATTGCCAGTCCATAAAAAGAAAAAAGGAAGGGTAAAGTGTTGATGTAGGTATCGAGTGTATTAAAAACAATCTGAAACAAGAAGTTACAAGATGACCACACAGTTTAAGCTGGTCGACTTCATAAAGTATAAAACAAAGTAAGAACATTCAATTGCATGATAAAAACATTTCTGGCAGCCCATTTATTTGTCATGACCTACCGTACCTCAGAAGTGCACAAGAAATAAATTACATTAAATGTTAAAATAAAAAATATTTTTGAAATAAGCCAAACTGTTGACAAATGTCCAGAATCTTTAAGTCCCGAGTGAACAAAATACAGTAATAATATGCAATGTAGACATTCTTCTGGGGGTTTTAGGGTGGGGTGGGGGGTTGGTGGTGGTGAGGGAAGACACGTGGATGCACAGTCGGTCTAGGATTGATCCGCATTCCAGCCAGTGCACCACGACTGGTATATCATATATCGTGGGCTGTGGTATGTGTTATCCTGTCTGTGGGATGATGCATATAAAGATCAATTGCTACTAATGGAAAAATTAAGTGGGTTTCCTCTCTAAGATTATACATCAAAATTACAAAATGTCTGACATCCAATAGCTGATGATTAAGTAAATCAATGTGCTCTAGTGGTGTCGTTAAACAAAACAAACTTAACTTTTAACTTTGTAGATTTTTCTTTTAATGTAAGTCCACTATTAGTGATAACACAAAATTTATGAACATCCAACTTTTTTTTACTTTTTTTTTAAACTTTATGATCCTTGATCATTGGCAATGTTAAGATTGGGATGCCTTGAACGATTCTCATACAATGTACATGTGTACAACAATAATACATTTATAATACATGATTTCATGTCAATATATAATCAGATTTTATGACAATTGCTATAAAAATATAAGCATTTATCATGCATACGGTACTGTACACGCATACCCACAAATATTTATTTAAATATGATTTTACTTTACAATTCATTAATAAAAGGAAGGTGGCAATTTTTCTCCATTTATAAAAATGTTTGCTGGTTATACAATTCAAAAGAAACAATTCTCACAGCATCTAATTAGTGAATTTAATTAACTAGTGAACATACTTGGTTAATATTTTCTCATTTGCATATATCAATATTTCAAATAAACCAGTAAAAGTTCTCAGGCTTTGGTATTCACCGGATTATGTCACATGGCATTCATTTGTAGCAGACTGCAACAGCCAGATGTAATTTCACCATCTCATATTATTATTTTTTTCATTCTTAAAGAGATCACAGCAGTACCTGGCCTCAGATTTGTTATCTTCTCCCCATTTGGTTGTCCAAAATCCGTCTGTGCAGGTAGTCTGCTGTTGGACTGTGATTATTTCATGGTAGATAGCTATGAAGTGGCAACTATTTGACTGAAGGGGCAGGGGAGAGCATGTAGTTTGTAAACATGTGTAACTTGTTGACATTGAAGACTTGTTTGTGGTAATTCTGGCCCATGCAAAAGTAGTGGGTTTTTTTGTGTAAAATGGGTG